>JAQGBH010007866.1:0-10446 GCA_034698265.1 Sminthurinus aureus | reverse complement strand
TTGGTATGTACGTAATGCTGAAGCCCATAAGGGGCGTACTATTTGAAGCTGGCTTACTATTTGGTCTTTTACGGTAATGGTAGACGACAAATAATTCACGGCACACACACACACACACTGATGGTGAAGGATGAGTAGAATAATGATTGTATATTATTGTACATGGTAGAAAAAGAAAGAGGTGTAAAATAAATAAATAAATAAATACCTACGCATTCACATTTCACTCTGGGCCAAAAAAACCAGATTAGAAAATGGAAACACTCTGTTTTTGTACTGTTTTGCCGGCACGAGGAATACAGATACAAAATATATACGGATGAAAGCCCATAGCCTATAATCCATAATCCACACTTTCAGTTTCTCTCTCTTATTTTTTTTTCTTCCGTCGACCCTTTCCTCTAATTTTTCCCAATACAGTAAGAAGGAGGGAAATAGTGATATAAAAAATCTTGCATATGAATGGAATATGATACACGATACAATGTTATAATGTGCAATGTACACTGTACATACAATATACAAGACATAGAGTGTATGAGTAGGGAAGAGCAAGGAAGAAAAAGAGGGAGAGAAAAAGAGCTTGACCACCAAGGTAGGTGACATACGATGAGTGGGTAAGAGTGTTGAAGAATATTAAGAACATTAATTAGTGACCATTACATTACATTATTGTCTGCTGGTGTAAACCTTACAAAATAAATACTCTTTACTCTTTACCCCTATCAGTTTCCAAAAGATGAAAAAACTATAGCTCATCATTGTTATATCATCATATATCATATTCAGTGTATTTACACTTGGACGAATATGTGTATTATTTAAGTACAGTGCTGTCTTTTATGTACATACATATGCAATACATACTATGTATATTGTGTATGTATATAAAAGTCTGTAGGGATAGTGACGATAAATTTGTTCACGATTAGCCATCAGCTTAACAAACATAAAGTCCAGTTGTAAAAATAATACTGAGCTTACCAAGTAAAACAAAACAAAACATGGAAATCCTTCTATATAATATATGCATATTTACATGAGAAGAAGAAAAGCATGTTTGTATGTAGAATCTAGAATGTTGAACGTAGAGGAAGGCTGATACTGAAACAACAAATATATCATTGTTAGCATTACGATTATTATTGTTATCATTATGAATTCCGGGTAGAAAAAAGGAAAAGTGTGGGAAAGAGGGAGGGAGCTTGGATGAGCGTCTTGGGTCATGACCCGTGTAGTCGGTTCTTTTGTAGTCTATGACATTGGCCACTGCGCCAGAGACTCATAAAGCTCGCTTTTTGGGATACCGCAAACAAGGAAAAGAAGCTGAATGCCGAATGGATTGCCGCTAGCTTGCTTGCCGCATCTTGTAAACTGTATACTGTACACTGTATACACTCAGACATTCAGACACACACACACGTGCACCAAAATAAATATACACACTCGACAACACACATTATAATAAATATTATGCACAGCAACCACCGATATAATCTGTTGTATTTATTTGTTCATTTATTTCATTCCTCCCAAAGGGTGATACATGCAATTGAATTAGACGGTCCGACGGTATGGCTCGAGGAATTTTTACTCAAATTTTCAGTACATGTGCAGAGTAGAATGGAGAGATACATTTGTTATCATTTAGATACAAATATGTAATATATTTATACATAGCTTTTGACTTTTGACTAATGGCGATTACCTTGAAATCACATAATTGATATGCGTTTTTCCTACATTATACTTATGAATCTATAATCTATATGCTGTAACAAAATGCAACTGGCAATGAGAGGTTTATATTTTAGTAATACTTTATATGTACTTGCTAATTATTCAGAATTTTTAATTTCAATAATATGCGAGGGGAAAAAACATTGAAAACAGTTTGCTTAATGTAAAAACCTACACATTTTAGAAATGTAAATATAACATGTTTTTTTATTTCCTAAATTTTAATTCTAATTTTTGCTGACTGCTCCGTATAGTCCTGGTTTTCTATTCCTTTTGTACTTATCAATATAACCAATAGAATCAATGGATAATATATTATAAGATACAAAAAGTTTTAAGAATCTGAGTGCATTAACCAAGTGTAGGATGATTAAGTCTTAATCGCGCAAACTATTGTGGCTTTATCAACTATCACCTATGATTTATGTTGTAAAAATAAATAAACTTTTCATGTCGTGACAAAGGGGCAAAACTTTCAGACTTTTTTAAGTACTTAGAAATTTTCAACTCAGGTTTGGAAATCAAAGTGGGAACTTTTAAATTTCATTTTAAGGTAAATAAGGACATCCTTGTTCTATAATGAAAATTGAAACATTAAATACTTTCTACAACTATAAAACTGATAACGCTATCGTCTAACAGCGACTAAAGTCTCCAAAGTCTAGAAACACAGAAAATTCATGCGTTAAAATTTGTATAAAAATACATTTTAGTCATATAAACGTTGTAAAAGCCAATTTTTAAACAATCAGCTTCCTATAAGTTTGAATGAAAAAGTACGGAGAATTATCAGAAGACTTTTTAAATTGACGTCGCTCCACATAGCAAAAACTCGACAATAAATCACAAATTACAGCAAATGACTGCTGTTTAGTGAGTCTCGTGTACTGTACATTCTACATTCTACATGTCAAGAAATTTCTCATAGTCGATTATTTATCTTTTTCCCAAACTTTCTTTGCTCCCTTTGTCCTTGCATCACGGAAACTTATTGGATATAGTTAGAATACATGTAGAATGTGGATGTATAGTGCTATTTGTCCACGTTGTAAAACTACTAATAATGTTAATAGTATTACGACAAAGATAATAATCATTAATGCTAACTAACTATGGATTGTAGAACACATGGACGGACAAACAGTCAATTTTGGTTAGAGTTGTCTACAAAATTTGCATAAGATTCGACAAGATGAGGATTTTGAATGTCCTGAGTCTTGAGACTCGAGTCTCGAGTTATATATACACGTAAAATTTGGAGTTGGAGTTGGACACACGATACCTATTATATAATAATATTTTAATGAAAACACACACGAGACACGGTACACTCTACGCTGTACTAGCTCGGAAATGATCATTATGACTGAGTTTTTACATATACTTAGAAATGAAGGAGTTTAAAAAAGAGAGAGAGAGAGTATGTGTAATGCAATAGATGTAGCGTGCATTTCACTGCACACATATTAAATATGTACTGTACGTTAAAATAAGTTTTGATATGACTTTTCTCTCCAATATGGTCATAATTTAAGTTCTATCTTTCCGCCTTATTAGGTGATTTCAAATTAGCCTTTGTACTCCCTTCTCTCTCTCTCTCTCTCTCTTATATTCTATCTTCACCGATTCCACGTTTTTCATTATAGAAGCTTTAAATTTTGAGTCCTATATTCATATTCATGTGGATTGTGCATGTTCGATTCCCGTTCTCGTTCTCGTGCTCTTGTCATCATTTCCACTCGTAAAATATCTTCAATATTTGTGCCTACAGCCCTTTTAAAAATCATATAGCACGACAGTTTTTACATAAATAAGTAAAAATCAGTTGTGCTCGATTAGGGCACAACCGAGTCTTTTGTGATTTCAACTTTCAAGGGATGCAAAAAAAGGGATCTGAAAATCCCTTTCAATTTGCTAGGCTACAGTCAAAATCATTGTTAATCATTTGCGATATTCGAATATCTGTAATTAAGAAGTTTAAAACAGACTAATTTTTACTGTTAAACAAAGAACCATCCAGTTCCATTTAAAAAATCTATTGTGTTTTTTTAAATCAATATTCGAATTGTAAACACAAAACACGATTATGAATTCTACAAGTTTCGTGATAACAAAATAGATAATGTGTAGACAAATTGTAATGGGATTGTATATTATTTGTAAATTTTAATACAAAATGCTTCTAGCTATACTCAATACTATAGTCATCCAATTTAAAATTACACGCAAAGATCAAAATATCCCATTGTACATAGTGTACATAAAGTTTGCATGATCAATGATCCGTGATCTATGTATTATTATTCTAACTACAATTATAGACATTACTCGTTTTCTAAAAGAATTCCAAATTCCAAAATCCAAGTAAAGTTGAATATGAAAAACGGAGGTGAAAAGTTGAGGAAATTTGAATACTAACAACATCAAAAGATCAAGAAATAAACATGAAAAGAAGAAGAGGAAGAAGAAAGAAGACGAAAAGTGTTGAGCGACATGAGGCAGGCACACAAGAAAGTATTGCATGTAATTTTGATGGAGGATTTGAAAGAGGATAATGCAGTAATACAATAAAATAGAAAGATGAGGAACCTCTATTGCGCGTAAAGAATAAGGCATGCATCTATACCTACTAGAAAAAGACACAAAGAGAGAGAGAGAGACGAGAGAAAGAGAGCAATGGAGAAATGTTAAGGAGCTTGAGTTTTATGTGGTACTTGAGTAGTTTTTTCCGTCCATTTAAGTCTGACAAAGAGTAAAAAGATGGAAAAATATGGACATATTATGACCAACTTAAAAGACTCCTAGATTTTCGAATAGCTAATAATCATAGTGACAGCTAACAGCAGTTAATGCATAACTACAAGCCATACATCATTCTCTACTACACAATGTGCACGCATTATGTGGTTTCCTACATACTCTACACCTTACACATGTAGTACATCTGACAAACATGTATTTTCTGAAACCATAAGTCCAATATTGAATACAGTCGGATTTGGTTTAAGGTTTAAGTACAGCCTAAAGGAGGAAAGCGAACGGCAACGCACGGATTTAAAAAGCATGCCAACATATATTAACTTTTTAAAAATTCCCGTTTCAAGTTTTTTAAATAATTTTTTCAGTCGGCCTAGTTTCTAGTTTCAGCTATAAAACATAAAGCTTAGCCGACCCTCACACTTTTACTACACATACCAAATATCAGTATTGTGTCTTACTAACTAGAACGTCAGTAAAAGAGGATTACTTCTTAATTCTTGATTCATCCTGATTGCATCAAGAATCAAGAACATAGAAGGAAATCAAGGAAAGCACAAGAAAAAAAAATTTTTATCCATGTGATTCAAATAGTGAACTTATTTGCATTCCCTGTTTACTAAACAATGAACCATGAACAATGAGCAGCGTCTAGCAAAACAAAAAAATTATTACTTCTTTTCTACAACTAATATTATGCAGTTTTGCATGAAGAATGAAGATAGATTTTGAGTGGAAAAGATAGAAAAAGACAGCATTATGTCTAATACAAGGAAAAACTGACGAGTGACGAGATGATATTCAAAACTCAAAGCTCAAAGTTGGATGTATTACACAAACTATGTGTAATAAAATGAAGAGTTTTTGGTGAAGGATAGAGTGATAGGATAATGAAATGATAATTAGACGACCTGAGGACACACACAGTCGGGGGTTTATTTTTATGTCCATATCATATTATGATAATCTCAGCGTACAGCATATAACGTACAGCTCACAAGCAGTTACACTTGTCCGTTGTCTGTCTTTTCCCTTTTTCAAGTCTCTGCAATGCCAGTGTGCAATTCACTTATCCCGCGTCTCCTTACTCCTTATTGACTCACAATGTGAAGATTCATGCACAAAACAGAAAACAGAAAACACAAAATACGAAACGTCCTAGTCACTCACTAGTCTCTCCGTAGTCCGCAGTACATAAAACGGAGTAATAACCATCTAAAAAATCATCAGTACAACAAACCTGACAATGATTAGAAAATTTCTATTTACACAAAAATTTTCAGTGCGGACAATATACCTTGTTTACATTATGCATTATGCATACATTATACATGCATAACCACGGACAAAGCACACAGCGTAACGTATAGAGTATAGAGCTTACAGTTAGCCCACATGAATGTTTGTACTAAAATTAGAAGGTATTCGATATTCGAGGCTTCTAATTGTACACGTACAATATACAATGTACATAATATCTCGTTTAAGCATGACGAAGGTTGTGCGTTGCGCATACCGCATACTATTCTCTCGTAGTAGTCGTAGTAGGGACTGGAGAACTGAAATAAATAAATAAATACTGAATGCTGAATACATTACACACGCACTTTTCCCTATGTTTTTCTCTATCAGTATTAGATAATTTGATTATTTGCTCTCACATCCACATGAAAAGTGGTATTGAATTGCTCATTTCTGATCTATTAAAGATCAGTGGATAAGGCAGCACATGAAATGTCCTATGTCCCATGCCGTATTTTGCTGTCAATAATTATGACAATCAGACGAAAATTGTCATGTCATTTTGGATTTTTCCATTTCCCCCTTTTCTCATCCTTGATCGCTTCTCCATTTTTCACCACATAAAGCACAGAGCATAGAGGCAAAGACAAAGGTTACAACTACGAAATTCCCAATAACAGGTGCATGACGTTTGCTTAGCCACAAAAAAGAAGAAAGCTCATCACATACGTTTATACAGTATTAAAAATAGAGATACTAAAGCTTCAAGACTCAAGAGGCTTTATAATGGGCTCAGGTATTCTGTTTAAGCATCATAATCGATTAGTTATCTGTCTATAGAAAAACGGAAAACGGAAAAGGGGAGTGAAAATATCGGATCAGGCCAATGTGATCTCATAAATAATTTCATTAAATGACACTGTAGCGTGTCTTTCCCCGCACAGTTTTGCCGTACAATCATGATTTATTATGATTTCCATCTTTTTTATATTTGCCTAGTTTTTGTAAACAGGACAATCGACGACCAACAACCGACATGTGTATTTCTATTTAGTACATTTTTTACATGGTGTTCACTGTTCATTCCTTTTCTTGTACAAATTGGAATGCCGACGGCAGACAAAAACATTGATCTGGATAAGAAAGTTTCTTATCCAGTTTTCTTAAGCCTCAAGGACCAAAACTGAAACGGCAGCAAAGTCTTCAAAAATTTCAGTACTTGCGATCTCCTGCATAAATATATTGTACTTTACAAAAATGTTTACAACTATGCGTAAATACACACGCTCACTAGTACATGTATTGCTTTTCTGTTTGTATCGTTATACAAAATTCATTATCATTGTAAGTCAGAATGTGCAGTAAGTTATATGGGGCGAAAGTTGCGATCGATGAGAAAACTCGTCTTGTTGATTCAGTGTTTATGCTTCCGTGGTTTCACACTACTAAAACCACAGAGACCACGGTATTATTGAATGATAGAATCAGACATGTCATGTCACTCTTTGTGACAGCAAAAAAAGAAGTCCATTCGTTGTATTTTGTATTCTACTGAATATAAGTTGTGCTCATAAACATCAATACTCAATGCAGATATAGAAATTACATGTATGTAACGGACGCAATTATTGTCATTGGAACTTGGAACTAAATTCAACTTATCAACTACTCTTCTTCTATATATTCGCTTGACTGGAAATCAAAAGTAAAAAATGTATGACATGGCCGTTGTTTACACAGAAACATACATGATTAATCCACCAAATACTAGAAGCTAGAAATGATGGAGTAAAACTTGGAAGCACGGAACGAAAAATATATTACATTGCTCAAAATATGCGTAATGCGTACTGACTGAAATTTTTTTAAATGGTTCTAAAATCCAAATCAGTAGCATCTAATTCAAGAAATCATATGCAAAAATGCTGATTTCTCCTCTTGAATTTCCGAGAAATTCGATCAAAAAGAGCATAGAAAAAACTTTGTACATTATACATAAAACTCGAGGAAGAAAGAGTATTGAGTCAAGAGTCAAATCAAAGAGCATAATTCCATGAATTCAATAAAGATTACATCAAAAACAGGTAGTTCTTTAGAAAAAGTAATTTTGACTTTCAATAATAATTGGAATTATAGTTACAAACTTTTGTAAGTGACAAGTAAAAGCTGTTTAATAAAAAAATCCCGGGTGCATTTTTCGCTCAATCGTACTACGAAATCTAGTTTAAATATTCAATTTGAAATGCATCTATAAGTATTAGGTATTACTTTCCATTTTCCATCGTTTGATGAGTTGCTGACAGCTGATACTAAAAATGTATGCATACAATTTACCATTTTATCAATGTTCGGCCATGATCAAACATCAAAAGGTACATTTGAATTTTAAAAAATCTTTGACGATTAAAGTATGCGTTAGTTTACAGTTAGAAAATTCACGTTTGAGATTGAGGTTAAAGTTTCCTCCGTAGTTTGATTTTTCTGATTGAATCTTTTTGATTTTTGATTCTAGATTCCAGAATCTCAGCTGTCACAGTATGAAATTCATATCAAAATTTTTACTACATATATCAATTACGTCTTCGTTTGTATTGAACTTGGGGTTTCTTGTTTTATATTTACACAGGTATAAGCGGGCATGATAGCATACGAATGACCGTGTACTATTGTGACCACTGAGCAGAGATACATCCTAGTGCATAGTACATACATCATACATAATATAAATATGATGATGATGTTACAGTGAATAATGAGGATGATTTAAGAGATAGCATGTGGTAAGTCATGAAGTGTCATTTGTGTTGAATGTCGTTGTCAACGACATTGTTGTTGTTTTTTGACCCAGTCAATGCCGACAATGTGCACATACAGTATGCAGTGTACAGTCAGAAGTCAGAGTTACAGAGAGAGAACCGCCGTGTTGTCACACAACACACAATAGATGAATGGATAGACGGAGGAAAAACCGGGAGTAATTTTTTATACACTATTCTTTTACATATATCAAAATAACTAACTACTCATGCTTCATGCTCAATGCTCATCCACAGTCATCCAGGAGCAGCAGATGATGATACATGATGACAAGACGGCTTAATGGTGCACACGAAATCATAACATGAGATTTCTGATAAAACCCAACGAGACAAACTGCTGGTGGAAAAAGCATTTGAATGCACACAATACACAAAACACAGGTATAAATGTCCAGTACATACTGCAAGCCCTGCTTCAAAGGTACATACAGAACACATCCTTCTGCTCTAACAACGAACTTTATCTTCATCTGGTCACTCAATACTCAATGTGAATACTTTGTATGCATATATTATTATGTAAATATTGACACTGGATATTGCATTTTAATAGCTTCTGTGATCGAATCCTCTACTACTCTACACATAACAATAGAGTACACATTTATAGAATTTGTATGATATTTCGGGACCCAAGTCTGAAAGATCAACTTTGTTCATCTTTCTAATCAGAGGCCAAAGGAACAATCAAGACTGAGTGCCGAAACGATCTCAAAAGGACAAAAGTCGACAGTCTTCGTTTATGCATATTACAGAGAGAGAGAGAGAGAGAGAAAGCGATCACAATGGAATCAGATGAAAGAAAGCCTTTTGTCGGCATCTCATACGCTGACATCAGAACTCATACACATGTCAATACATTTAACTAGTCCAGAGTCTAGAGTAACAAGAGAGAGAGAGAGAGTAAGCATTGATCTGTTCCTTCATCCAGTATGAAGGAACAAATCAAGAACATTATTCATGCGATGATGTTCTAAAATACGTAATATGCAATATGTAATACATCCTGCAGATTTATCATGATACGTATAATAGGCTACTAATAATCTAGCGATTGAGATGGACACAAGTATAAAATGTAAAACTGCACAGGTTTGTAGCTCTAGTTTCTATCTATTTATACATAACAAATTTTCATTTCATGATGGAACAAGCCGTGAACATTGAACATATGATGACTGTGTGTTCTTTTATTCATGTAGGTATCATAATCCAGTCAAAACATTAGTATTTGCTTCCTATCAATCAGCAAAAGAGCCAACAGTATAAAACAAAGAGCAACAGCAAGTTAATCTATATACTCTAGACTCACGACTTTTCCATCTTGCCGCAAAAGATAATTCGTATTTACATTTTTCTCACCCTCCGGCACTCGGCCTTTGCATGGATGATGGAAATGGATAAGTACCATTCGGACATGTATGATTTGAAATTTGTAATACATAATACACATTGTAATTCAATAACCAACCTCACGCTTCTTCCTTCTACTAAGAGAATCAAAGTAATGCGAGTTTTGTAAATCTGTACATGTGGTAATGCCGCATAGATAATTTTCAATGTAAACACATTGAAAATGAATTGGTGTCTGATCAATCAGAACATTATATTGTGATATTTAGAGTTTAGAGTTTTGAAGCAACTGGAGCCGCAATCCCGATCTTTGTTGTGGGTCTACCTTCTATATTCTACATTCTACATATTATAGCTTCTCACGAATAGAATAAGTTTGAATATATTCAATTCATTCGTATTCAATTCAAAGTGAATGAATGGATGAATAATATTCATTTGGAATATTCATTTGGTTTGAATATATTCGAATATCACACACACAGCAGAAAATTTTAGCCAAAAACAGTATGCATCGGATATGCATTAGATGTGC
>JAQGBH010007865.1:0-10446 GCA_034698265.1 Sminthurinus aureus | reverse complement strand
ACTGAAACACGAAATATTTTGTGAATATTTCGTTATCTCGATTCGCAAGCAGTTCGCGTCTTGTGAATACTCAGCTTAAGGTAAATGCAAAAAAGTTGTTAAAAGTTACTTTGTTGGCCTTTAAAATCCTGACGATATCTTTCTTATTTAGTAGTTTGATTGAGGATGGAATGAAGTAGAAGCAGACGACATTGCTGTCAAATTGAGGTGTAACCAATTGAAATCTTCCTCTTCGTGATTTCAGTTCCGATACACAAATCTCCGTGTTTCTATACGTCCCGTCAACTTGATCCGACAGTCCTTGAAGACCCTGTGAAATTAAAATTAATTGAACATTAAAAATCCATGATGTTTCCAAAAGTCACTGGAAATTTCAATAAAAGATCATGTACGACTTTGAATTTGACTTTGACTTACCTTGGCTTTCCACATAAACTAAATTTGGGTTAGAGTCAATCAAACTAAAATGAAAAGATCTAAAATTGAATCATTTTCATGATCAATTTTGAGAGAGAACAGAAAAAAAACAACAAAAGTATGAATAAATTTTAAATCCTTTCTTTTAGTTTGATTGACTCTAACCCAAAGTTTTAAAATGTCTGGACGTCGAGTAGTTTGCATTGTGGAATCTCCCGTGTCCCATTTTAGATGATCGTAAAAGGGATCCTGTTGGAATACAATCGCTGCCTCATCTCCTATTGTGAACGTTTTGTAAACTATTTTGCTTTCTTTTGTAACCAAAACGGTCATCACAAAAGGTGCCGAGAGCATTTTGTCTGCACTAAATAAAACTGAGTCGGATCTGTGGCCGTCATTAAAATTCAATAAATTCATTTGGTTATATATAGTTATCGAATTTTTCGAATTTATCATAACTCATAAACCATAAACACATGAATTACAATTTATTGAAGTATAAAATTATTTCAAATGAAATAAAGTTTGAAAAATATCCCTACTTTTCAATCCCTTTTAAACGGTATTTTTGCTTAGAACTGAAGAGACAAGCGCCAGCCAAATGAGCATCAACATGAAGCCAAATATTGTTATTCGATGCAATTTTGGCAATTTTATCAATATCATCAATTGCACCCAAAACCGGTGTACCTAAAAAAAACAAAAAATTGCAAATTCTTCAAGTTATCAGTTATCTAAATTGCTGGTGGATATAAAAATTTGAATGAACCTGCAGTGGCAACGATGAGACTGCAGGTCATATTTTTGTTCTCTGCTATTTTAATCTGTGTCCTTAGGTCACTCAAGTCCATTCTTCCATCATCAAGAGTTTTGACACGGATGCAATTGTCCTCTCCAACTCCTTCCCAAATACAATACTTTTCAAAACTGTAATGTCCCTGCTCTGAGACAAACATGACGGGTTTTACAGTTGAATTTAGCTCTTTGAACCCTTTCTTTTTCAATCCTGGGAATTTTGATTGCAGAGCCATTTGAATGGCATAACTATTTCCTATCCCTTGTCCTGGTGTGATTATTCCATCCCCTTGATTTTCTGGATATCCAATGAGATTTCTAAATCTTTCTTGAACCTCCAATTCCATTAGTGTAAACACGGGAGATAAAACGTATGTGAGAACAGGTGAACTCATTGTGGTACTTAACCAGTCACCAACAATCCCTTTATGAATTTGAAAAATCCATCATGCATCAATAAACAATAATCAAAAAGGAATAATAATTATCTTGAAAATTAAGACAAAAAATATATAATTTTTAAACTCATAAGTAATACCATAAGGATCAAGTCCAGCGGAATTTTTGTGAACCATGAAAGGATGCGATGGTTTGGGACTAAAGTCAATGACTTTCTCCATTATTCTTAACAGTTCATCTTGGCCATTTTTCGTTGCAGCCAGAGCTGGCTGTCTTATTAGGTTGAAATCAATCTTTTTTGATAGTATTTCTGGGTTTCGAAATTTGAATGGAGCTTTTCTCCTCTCCTCATCACTGTTGAAAAATACGGCTTTTCTCAAAATCAAATCCACCATTTTCTCATAGAGGTCCTCGTGTAATTCTCGAACGGAGCCTGAAACATAAAAAGGGAAACTTTTTGGTCCGGGTGGTGGAATCGGAGGAGTTTGGGGAGGAATTTGTCCATTGGTCCCCGATTGCTGTTCTCTTTGATCAGTAGGACGAAGCTGTTGACTAATTGCTGATTGAATCTCCTCCGTGATTCCAAACTTTCCTCCTAAAACCATTTTGGCGTGGAAATGACTCGTAGTCAAAATGACAGACTACTTACACACTAAGTAAAGGAAGAATAAAGCTTTAAATTTAAATATCCTGTAAAAGAACCAAATGCCAAAATTAAACAAAGTTAATTCTTTTAATTTTTTCAAAATTGGAATTCCACAAGTAATGCTCGAGGAAAACTGAATCGTAGACAACTTATATTCTTCATTCATCCCTCTGTTTTTTTGTTTTTGCAATCCTTTCATATCATTCCAAGTACACGAAAACCGTTATTTCACACCTTCAGAGAAAATTTGATGGTCCGTTGACCTATTTCTATGTAAATTGGATTGCATTCTAAGAAATCAAACTATATAGGTTTTGTATCATATGGACTGAGTTTACATAGATATGACCGAGACCAGAGATTAGAAAATGGTGCAAAATGAGTACTCCATATCAATTATCAAAATTCATGATAAAACTAAAACACAGTCGTTCTTAATTATGCAGTTTGTGGGTCATAGCGAAATCACGGAAGTTCTAATTAGATATGAACCTTTAACAATAATTGGAGTTCGAATTCGAATAACATATATTGCGTGTGGTCAGAACTCAGAACTCGGGACATGTCGTCTAAAAATATGCACATGCATTTTCCTCAAGTTCTCGTGATTTGTATTTTATGATATGTTTACTTATACTGAACGAAATGTGTACACACATTTTTTTCAATTGTGGATTTTCCCTTGCACAATAATTAATTAGTAGCTACTTATACAAATGACTGAATAAATATGTATACAGTAGCAATTTGCCTCGGATTCTAGTTATAACTATGAGGAAAAATAAAAGTCAAAGCTTACACATTACACATGCATGAGATATGATCATATGAGACACATGAAGCATGGAGCATCATTTTTATCAATTAACATTGACATATTAAATTGGTATGATTTATTGACTTGAAACTTGAAAAATGACATTCATTCATTCATGTACAATGTACAAAATGTACAATATAAACTTGTATAATATATAATATTATATTATGCATTTATAATCATGAATACTTATCAACTTGAAGTCTTGAAGAAATATTACATTGTCTCCCTTTTCGTTCTTATTTTAGCCAGAAATTATTACAATGATTATTATTGATTACTCAATATTTTACTTTTTAATACACAGCGCTATGATCTATCATATGTAGAATTCAACTAGTATTTACAAGTCTCTTTTTCTTAATTAGAAATAGCAAATAGTTAGAAAAATTACAGGGGAAATCTGATGACCTTAAATGTATTTTTTAGAAGCATGAAAAATTATTGTGGAAACGCTTCATATTTCTCTCTGTAATACAAAATACATACATACAAAAATACACATAATATATATTATGTGAATAGCGAAAGACGATCAAAAGTGAAAGCATAATAATTGTTATAATTTTTGTAAGTCCTCCATGAAATACAAAATCCATACATCACATAAAAATATTGTAGGCATAGGCATGTATAGAAAATATAGAAATGACGTATATCATCATAATAATATGTATTGTGATCATTGATGAATTACAAATTTTATAAAATGTAGCAAATATATTTTATTGTATAATATGATGTAGAAAAATGCTAATAGTTCAGCTACGCTTATTTATTATCTTATAATTTATAATAAATCTTCATAAATAGCCATTTATTGATTGCTAGTTTCATTATAACCACAACATATTATTATAGTCTCTGTTAATATAGTTGTATTTTTCCTGTCAAACTTCGTATATTTAGTATAACGGTACATAATATAATAAAAAACACCTTTATAACAGAAATATATTATGTACATTATTTACCAAATGAGTGCTAGTACACAATAATATACAAAACATGGTCGACAAGAGGTCACATTTCAATAATATTGCAAGTTCTTTGCATTTTTACAAAGTACAAGTTTTCACTCTTTACCTTTTCATTTTCTCTTACTACAAAACATTTCACGACTCTTTGCAAAACTGTAAAAAATGTGAGCATTAAAAAAATGCACATTGAGCTACCACAGTTTTATTACAATAAAAAATAAAAGTACAAAAAGTACGTGTATGTCCCTAATAGTTTTAAAATGCAAAAAGCTCAATTTATTTATTTATTTATTATGTATAACGAGATACTGTATACTTTTAAATAGCAATAAAACTAGAACTACCGTACCGTAATCGCAAAATGGGGAATAATGAGATAATCTCTAATTTCTGATTATAATCATATAATCATTATTCATAATTTCCAGTACAGGAATGTAGTGTACACACTTACAAAAGTACAGTATCAAAATCAATTGGTACTAAAAATTAGAGCATGTAATAGTATTTAATTAAGTTTAATAACTCTGTAAATAAATCCCATGTCCGCAAAAAAAGTACATGATTCAACTACCTAGCTGCATGTATCACTGGTGAGCAAAAAGTTTTCAGTGATAAATGTATATTATGCTCTACCTCTAAACAAACACGGTACATTTTGCAATATTTTGCCTCCTTGTTACTCTTTTCCTCTTTTTTTCTAAAAAAATGGTTGCTTTCTTTGGCAGCGTAGAAAAAATGTAAATTTAATGCACTATCAACTACTATAATATAAAATTTACCTACATTTACTCGTGAAACATTAACTTACTACATACATTATATTAATGTTATTGTATTGCCTTGCTATAAGCTATAAATGCTTTGATATTCGGAGAAATCAGTGTTATTCATCAGTAGCATAAATCTTGCTAAAATATTATACATTCCCAGTTTACCTTTTGACTTTCAGTTTTCAAGTTTCTATGTTCCCACATCATGTAATATATGTACGGTACTTAAACTACAATATTAATGATGGTGCCTTCACTAATCAACTTAATACTTAATATTACATTATACTAAGTATTCGGTACTATATTTACTATTCACAATTATATAACTATTTTCTAATCAATTAATATACATAATATCTCGTAATTCGTAATTTATAAATACATATTGAGATAAAATGGATTAAACTTATTCAGTTTTTTGGTACTGAGAATGCACTACAAATTATCATGTTCAGGTGTCTATAATATTGCTAAATACTAAATATACAGTTTCTAGTTTTGAGGTTATATATAACGACAAGCACCATTTTACATAATATTACATTAATTCAACCAAGATATTTTTTCGGGTCTACAACTATAGAGATATTATTATTCAACCAACTGCTAAAATGTTTACAAATTCATACACAAGACTGTACAAATTAACTGGTCTTTTACAAACCTAATGTCTAATGTTCTAATGTATGTAATATATTACATAATTTGTGCATGAAATAAGCTATTTATAATGCTCAACGATCATTATGTTTCTTCTTATTATTATAATAGACCGAACATTATATTGTTCTTTTGTGTTTTCCTTTTTCCTTCACAATATAATTCAAAAATTCGTAAAACAATTGGTCTCGAAATGTTACATCTTGAAACTGTGGAATTTGGAGAATATTTTCATATCAAAATAAGAAACTTTGGTGTCAAAGTTTTTTTTATACAGCATGAGATTCTTCTTACATTTACATCAAGTAATATAGTATTACTTTTTTGTTTCTATCATAAATATTAAATATAGCATTATTGCTTTTGTATAAATCCTAATTATAATTGCTATTACCATTATTATTCTCTAACGTGCAAAAAATACATCAGACAAACATTTGAAATTAGACATAATAATTTCACTAGAATTTTTATACTTTATACTGTACACATATTTTGGTGCATTATAAATAATATGATTAGTATATTATTTAATTGCCTTGTGTTGTAGTTTTAGTATTTCATTATACGTACATAATATTATTCTAATATATAATTGCAAATTTTCTTCTAGCTTGCCGTATTATAATCTTGATGACTTGGCTCATTCACACACACATATATCAATCATTTTGCTGTGATTAACATTCTCTGTATACACACACATACATTTTTTTGTATACACTCTCTCTATATAATTCTATAGTCTCAATTCTCAATTCTCAATACACTATAATAATTCAGAAGATCATTCAAATAAATATATACATTTATAAAAATTACTATTTAGAATTCCCATTTCGTTGCGCTGTCGGCCGAATCCTCCCCAACTCTAAACATTCCATTTTTCTCAGCATTCAAATACTGTCCATTGGCTGTCTTGATACAAATTCTTGTAGGCTCTCTTAATTCAATAGAAAAGCTATGAGGAGAATCTCCATCAGCAGCTACCTCATCCCCTGTTACTGCCCAGTATTTTCCATGGTGTCCTGTTAAAGAAAAATTGATTTTATTGAATTCATATATGAAAATACTACTGAAAGGTCAATGTGCAAATTCAATATTGTATCGTTTTGAAGTATTTTACCTTTAAAATGTACAATCCCCTTTTCATCCCTTTCTACTTGAATTGTTTCATATGAGGCCTTATTACATTCCAGTCGTGGACATGCATTCGTCTTATAACCCACGTATCCCTGTTCACATTTCAGTACTAGCATTGGCCTAAAAATACAAAACAGAAACACGACAAAACAATAATGAGTAATAAAAAATTATCATACAATCACGTCATGATTTTTATCTTCCACAGTGTACACACACATTTGTAAACAGGTTTTTATCCATGATATTTTTAACAAGGAACTTCCTCTTAACTATTTTATGATACAGCTTGTTACTCACCGATTTATTAAATAAAAGTAGAATTTTGAATTTTCGTCGGGTACGTCACAGTTTGCGTAGAGATGTCCAGATCGTTTGGCTCCAATGTACTTTCCATTATTTGCACGAAACGCCACAGAGCAATCAGTAAGCCAATTCAAATCGAATAAAGCATTGGAGCTTCTGTAGAAAATGAAAAGGAGGAAGAAACCACAAAATATAATTATTATTACCAAAAAAAATGAAAAGCATGAAAAAATTTAAAAATTTACGCATATTTAATACAAAAGATTATCATCTCTATCATTTTATGCCACGCACTTTTCCTCCAACTCTCATTATCATAATTAAGTGGTATAATTTAATTACTAGTTGCTAGTTGCATGACACATGATACACTCGAAAACAATCATAATAATTATACTACTAACTGACGACTAAGCGAACAAACATAATACAAAAATAATAAATAGCTTTTCAATTTAATTTCCCTAATGGAAAGTCATGAAAAATTATGTATAATATGATGATTTGTCGGTATAATGACAATATAATTCTAATTCAATTTTTATTTTATACTTCCATGTCATGCTATGCACTATGTATAATGTATTATCGTATAATATTTTACACTGGACATCAAACAGTAAAGAATAAAGAGTTATAATACATGACATAAGAATTTCATATGTACTCTTATGCTTGAAAAGTTAATGATTACTTTTTGTCTGCGCTAGCCTGGATTCCTCCACTTGTTTCGAGTGTCCAATATCTATCTTGCATAGTTCGAATGTACCATCGTTTTGTGGTTGCATCAAACTCCAGTTGAAAAGTCTCATGATCTGAAATTTCGTCTTGGTTTGCTGTAACGTCCACACCTGCAATTATTCACATGTAAGAAATAAAAAAAAGGATGTGAAAAAAAATTTCAACCAATTTTACTTGAAGCATAATATTATATAAAAAAAATAACTTGTGGATTCAAATTCATGGATATTGTGCATTATACATATGTCATATGTACATATTACAATATTACAGTGTCAACTGTTCACTGTTCACACTTCACACACACACACGGATAATCCGGTGCGAATCGTAGCACACTTTTAACTTCTTACATTTTACATACAGTATTAAACCGTAAAGGTTGAGGCATCAAAAATTTAAAAAAAATCAACCCTCTCTACAAATTGACGTTTTATCGGTTTAGCATTCTTTATTCAGTATCGTCTGCCTGCCAACAACTTTTTGAAAAAAATCAGTCTGTCGATGAATAAATTCAAAACAGTCATTGGCTTTTAATGCACATGGAGATTGTAGACATGTAATATGTAATATGTACAGTTTACACACACCAGCTTTTGTACATACATTTGTAAACTGTAAACCCTTATTTGTAATTTATAATTTGATAGCACAAAATATATCATGTTTGTTTGCTCGTTTGTCAATCAACTCCGCAGGGGATTTATTCCATACATACCCAAGCATACAAAAATACAAAGCATGTTGTACTTATGGTACATGACCAGTCTGTATTCTGTAGTCTGTGTATGGAAAATAATTAAAAGTTATAAATGGAAAATTATAAGTGCATCTTGTTTGCTTGTCGTATTCATTCAGTAGCTTTATTACTTAGATTTCATCATGAAATGAAATGCATTATAAATTTTAAAACACAAAGAAAATTGAATATTATTATACAGTGCAGTGTAAACTGTACAATACTATACATTATGCCTACACACTACACATACGTGTGTTGATGCTTGTCTCATCTCCCTTTCCCTCTCTCTCTGTCTAATATATGTATCATAAATGTATAAATATAATAAGTTGGCATCCATGTGTGCAGATGATAAGTAAAAAAGAAAGCTTTGAGACTAAATTTTACCATTTACAAGCCAATGTACATTATACATACAGCTACTCTTCAGACTACAGACCCGCAATTAAAGTTCCAAGTGGACGTTTATAGATAGATGTGAAAGATGAAATTAACACTCAAGTGTAATGTGCAACAACACGCAAAACTCCCAACTCATTCCAACAGGGAAAAATTTGAGAATGCATACAGCATGCAACATGCAATAAAATGCAGAGTGCAGAGACACATCGTACATCACACACCAAATCCCTTTCTCATATTTTACAGTCCACAGCTAGTTGATTGTTGATCAGAATGACGATTCATATTACTTATATGCATGCATGGATGCACTCATTGAGACGGGTACAAAAAAAATCACATCAGAATAATCATTATTATTATTATTCAACTACTGCACACTGCATACATGAACGGACAGAAGATCATAAGATGCAGTTGTAAGACCAAGAAGATTTTTTTCATGAATAATTGTCTATAGTCTGTTCTATAATATTATAATTTTTAATGTTTCTGATAAAATTAGATAAAACTGGAAAATTATTATTATAATTATTATTATTAGATGAGACGTACTTGAATATTAATTAATAATACGATTCATGGAACTTATTTCAGTTGAAACTGAGACAAAATCTAACAAAATTTCACATCTTTGAGCATGACAGTGACACAATCCCTTGTTCATGGTTCATGGTGTTTAAAAAAGCAGACAATGTCAATAAAACGTCAAAGGCGTAAATGTGTCGGGTAAAATTTGCACTGATAATTTTCAAGCTCATATTTTTATGTCCATATGTCATAATATTCCATAGTAAATAGCAAATCTAAAATCTAGTACATTTCAACCCCACTTTTTCTTGTTCTTCTTCCTCTTGTCTGCTCTGTTTTCCACTATACAATATAAAAACACAAGTTTTTTCATATTGTTACCACTTTGTTGAAAAGGCTTCATCTTCATCATCTTGACGTTCGTACAATGTACACGACGAAACATGCAATTAGTGTACTCACAGGAGCAAAAGCCTATTATTATAACTCTAACATAGATTTTTAACTATGACCTTTGCTTCACCGTGATCAAAGTTGAAGTCTTAATTCTAAAGTCCATCTGTCTACGAAATGTACAATGTTCGCGGTATAAATAAATAATACTGCATGTACATTTATATAATATTATTATACTTTAGATCTTAAATGTTAGACGATTGTTGAATCCTCCGAATAAATATTCTGAGAATTCTCGTATTTAATGATCATTTCAAAATTCAAAACTCCGGATTCCGGATAGACCAAAATATGTAAGGTATACAAAACGTAGCGAATAATTAACAGCTACTTAAAGTTTCTTGAAAAAAAATTATGAGCTGACAATTTTTATTATCCTCTTTTCAATCACTGTCGTTTTATGATTCAGCATGCTTAAATTTTCTTTACTACATCATAAACAAATATAGATTAAAATTACTTGCGTAGCATTATCAGTGAAATTGAAGTACTGATATTACATCCTCTCCAAACTTTATACGTAGATATTACTTACATCGGCTGATGCTTAATCAGCACTAGTGTTTGCACGAGACGAGACTGAGACGAGACCGAGACCGAGAGTCTCGGGTTTTTCTGAGTCTCAGTCTCGG
>JAQGBH010007864.1:0-10448 GCA_034698265.1 Sminthurinus aureus | reverse complement strand
TCATTTTTCAGGTGGACTTGAAGTTGCAACTCGGGCGTTTTTTCGTCAGCTCAGCAAAAAGAACCAGAGTGTGGGAAAAGTTGGAAATTTAGTTAAAGAGGCAAAATCCTTCTTCATCTCATTTGCTCAGGTGCGAAAATTCCACTGTCAAATGTTCAATCTATTTTAATATCAAATGTACAAAAAGAACCAAACTTATTTAAAATCAGCCGCCTTGTGAAATTAATTTTCTTTGCTTTTCTAAATTTCAGAGTTGGTGTACTCACGAACCTCCACAATTTTCAAAAGGTCCACACGCTCCATCCAAATTTCGGATGTTGGGAACTCTTCAAAATTCAAAGACATTTTCTGATGTATTTCAATGCCCTCGAAAATCACGGATGAACCCTCAAAAAAAGTGCTCTCTTTTTTAATTTGATTATTTATAAATGTACATTTTGTTTCAATGTCCTATGCTTCTGAAAAATCCCTTTTGAACAGTTTTTACGAGCCTCTTTTTATACGAATCATGTTTTTGTTATTTGTTAAGCATTCAAGTGGAACGATTCAATAAACTTGTATAAAAGTGTACAAAATAATTCTAAATTGGGTCGAAAAAATCAGAGTTCTTTAGCTAGAATTTTTGCATCCATTTTTTACTCGTGAATTTTACAAGAGCACCTTCTCACCTTTTTCCGTTACTCCTGTATAAAAAGAAGGACAAAAAAGTTCTCTCTTCACTTATGCTCGCTCATGAACCACGAACCACGTTTCTGATTTCTGATTTGGAACATGAAAATCAATCACAAGATTTTGGGTATGGTAACTCAAACTCAACTATCGGCACTCGACACTCAAAATTTCTTGAGCAACATTTTACAGCATATTCAACATTCAGCAAAGTTCAAGTGAACCTAAAAATGTTATGCGACGCTGTGGTAAAATTCAATTGTATTGATTTCTCAATTCTCAATGCAAAGTTGTTACTCATCAATCAGCGCTCATCAGCTATAAGCCATAACTCATATGGGAAATGTAAGGACATGAATTAGCAATTTGAAACCAAATCAAGTGAATTTCATTTACTTGAAATACCAAATACGAAATGTAGCAAAGAGGAAACTCCGTCTTCCTTTTATAACTGTAAAATAATTAGTAAAAAGTCAAAAGTCAAAACTGAGTCACATTTGAAAACGTCCATTTTTCCTCCTTCAATTTCATGTTTAAATTTATTTCCCATTTCCGTTTGCGGTGGATGAATCAACTGAACATGAACATTTGAGATTTGCGACTTGACAATACCGTAATTAAAACATTTTGTGGTCACAAAAAAGGAAAACGACCCAACCCAAAAAACAAGTCGGCGTCGGAATTAAATGTTTTTTCATCAATATCAATAATCAATAATCGATAATGGAGAATGAAAAGTAAAAAATCCATCAACAGTTTCAACACATGAAAGTTTAATTTACACAAGTTATTTATTTTCTATGGCCATGGTTATTAATTATTAATTACTAAACATGAATTATTAATATGAATTAAAGGATATTTGTTTCAAGACTGGAGACTCGAGACTCAAAACCCACGAAACATCAAGATTCGTGATGAAATAAATAAGAAATACTGTGGATTGAAATGGTAATGGTAAATCGTTAATCGTAGATAATTTATTCCAGATCCAGGTGCAGGTGCAATTTAGTAAGTCTCACGATTTTACCATTTCTTTCCACTTTGATCCTTGACTACGCCCTGAAATTACCACAAAAATGCAGCGTCATCATTCATTGTAAATTTGGTCATCTAAAATAAAATCAAATTAAATTTGTTAATTTATATATTTATTTTCCTACTTGTAGTGCAACTCGGCTTTGAGTGGTTGAGCCGTGGGATCGTGAGATTGGATGACAAATTTGGGCGTGATTTCCTTTCCGATGGGCTCAATTTTGTCTTGTTCTGGAAGGAGTTTTGACGCTTGGCTCGTCGGTTTGCCAGTCACTTCGACGAGTCCGCCATCCGTTTTATTGTACAGTTCATAAACCCCTGATTCGACCTGTAAAAAAGAACGGTAAAAAATGCATAAAAATCCACAGTGGACCATCGGATATTTTGAAATGAATTTTAGCATTAATTCTAATTCAAAATATTTGTTTTTGTTTTGTTTTGTTCTACTGATTTCCACTCGTAGTTCTGGCTCTCGCTGTTGACTTTGGTTTGGATAGTTTTAAAGTTCTTTTTAAGTCCTTTGTAATCGCCCTTGGGGAAGAGATGGACTACTTTTCCCTTCTTCTTCTCAAACCAGTCGGCATGATTTTTCTTGTACTGGAGAACAAGAGTTAGATTCTGAGGATCCTTCACTCCGTATTGACGACCGACGGAATGGCTCAAGTGGACTTTAAGGTTCTTGCCCTTATTCTCAATCCCAGTCGTTTCGGATGCTTTCGTTTTGTCTGGTTCTTCACCCTTGACCTGAACCTTGAAGGAGACAAAGTAGACAAAAGACAAAGGAATAAAACTAGAGTTTGTGGATTTTTTAATTGTGGTGATTTATTTAAATTATTAATGATTCATACCAAAAACAGGAGACACGTTCCGACCGTCAGAAAAATAGAGAGCTTCATTTTTCTCTCTCTTCTCCCAAAATCCCAAACAGATTTCAACTTTGTTTTGAAACTTAAATTAGAATTGCCAAGTTGTACGACCAACGACAAAGAAGGAGAAATAGGGAGTGAAGGAAAGACAAAGACGAAACACCGTTTTCCGTTTATGTCTGTAAAAATAATTAGTCAAAAGTCAAAACTGAGTCGCATTTGAAAATGTAATTTTCCCTGTTTAAATTTATTTTACATTTCCTTTTGCGGTAAATAACCAAAATGGAACATAATTTGATTGAGACTTGAGATTTGAAAACATTGTGATTGCATCATTTTTATTGTGGTCACTAAAAAGGAAAGTTGAGTTGTGTCAAGTAATTTTTTTTCTTGATTCTTGGTTCTTGACAGGGCCGGTTTTAGGCATAAGCAACCGCTTAGGGCGCCAACGACAAAGGCGTGCAAAAAATTGAGAAAGGGGGTAAAAAATTGTAAAATAGGAGGCAAAAAAATTAAAAAGGGGGCGGAAAAATCGGAAAAAGCAGGGCATCATCTTGTTTTGTCTCAGGCGCCATTTTGGTTGCTTAGGGCGTCAATTGAGTTTGCTTAGATTTTGCTTAGGGCGCGTAAATCCAAAGACCGGCCCTGGTTTTCGATTAATCAACTATTCAAGTGTGGATGTTTAAGTAGGACGGAAATTTGTGGTGAGTAGTTTAGGCATTAGAAAATAAAACATGGAAATTAGACGGCGTGATTATTGAATATATTTACATTAAAACACTTGTATAAAACTTGGACATATAAATGTATTGATGCATTGCGGGAAAACAGTGGGAAAGAGGATGCAAAATGGAAATGGTCCAGAGTTGTTGTTGGTGATATGTGATATGAGACTCGTGACTCGTGACTTGAGCTTTTTCCTCTAGTTTTTGAATGCGTATGCTTATGAGCTTCCAGCCCCTGAACCGGCCGTTGAATATTGAATGTTGAATGTTGACGTAACCAAGATACAAAAGATTTATTTTTTGATCGACAGGAAATGGCGCTCTCATTTTGTTTACTTAGTATAAATGCCATAATTTGTTTTGAAAAAGAGAAACTAAAGCAAAAATGACGCTTTCAGGTTTACCTAATTCCAGCTTTGAGATTTGAACTTTGAGTCCCTATTATTTTGGAATTTTGGGTGGAATTATTCCGCTAGGTATTTTCAGAAAGTACATGACCAATACGTCATTAAAATTTCCAATAAATAAATACATGAGGAAATTTTTGGTTTTATTAAACATGAAAGCTTTGAAAGGTGAATAAGTCACCACCCCCGAAGGGGGTGACTTGACCTAGTTTTGAATGATGAAAATTACATGAAAATATTTGTTCAAGTTCAAATCAAAATCAAATCATGCACGTCTTCATCCAGATTGAGATGCTGCTGATGCCTGGTTGACCCTTGCCTGATTCTTTGCATTTTGGACTTGGGCTCGAGTTGGTTTCTTTTGAAAAATACAAAATACAAAATATAAAATTATTACTCTTGTTACTTGTTATTCGTTGGAAATTGGACATTGGAAATGTAAGGGAATGAATTATTCAGTTGTAAACAAATGGGATGAATCTCATTTGTAAATGTGCGTAAGTCTAAAGTGAATTGGAAAATCCACATAAACTGTTGACTGAAGAATTAATTTATATTTTCTATGGTATTTACTACGTAATGCAGGATTGTCGTAACATGTTGAGCGTCTTTGTCCCGAGTGCCAACCACAAACTTTGGCGTAATCTCATATCCGGCCGCTGCAGATGTTCCGGTTTTTGGAGAATAAAATGAAGCCTGGTCCGTGGGTGTAGCGGTCAGTTCAACAAGCTTGCCGTCCTTATACAGGTTCCACATGGTTTTGGGGTATTTGGCATTTTTCCCCCCGAGTATGACCTAAAAAATACAAATACAAATACAAATGTAATTCAATAATCAACCACATATCTAACAAAAAACCCGCCAGTCCAAATTCAAAACATTTGTGTCTGTTTGTTTCTTGTAGGTGCTCACCTCTTCCCAAGTGTACTTGTCGTGGTGGGCTTTCAGGTCTTGTTTTAGACGATTGTACGCGGCCAGGATTTCTTGGGCAGCGCTCTTGGGGAAAAATGTCACTATATCGCCCTTTTGTGCAGAGAAAAGCTTGCTGTTTCTTTGGGATTGTTGAATAGTTGTCACATAATTTGTAACGGCAGATTGGTCCAACGGATCGTCAACGCCAAAATGACGGTTCTCGTGATATTTTTTGAGGCTGTTAATCGTTTGCCCAGCGTCTATTCTCTTTTCTCTACTGGCTGACCTTGACCTTGACCTCAACCCTGACCCTAAATCTGGTACCTCGGTCTTGGTCTTTTGTTCTTCGTTGCATGCAACCTAAATCCAAGGAAAACATTATGCATGTAACCATGCCAACCAAAATTGACAATGACAATGACGTATGATTGTCATTTTATTTTTTAAATGTGAGGCTTTATTTAAATTATTCGGATTTGGAATTCGTGATTCATGATTCGTACCAGAAACAGGAGACAGGTTCCCACCGTCAGCAACAATAGGAGCTTCATTTTCCCGCCCTTTGCCAAAATCCCAAAATCCCTGTTTCAATTTCAGTCCAAAATTTAAAACCAGCAGATTCTCGGAATTATTTTTTTAAACGATTCACTCAACACTCAACTCAAACTCCAACTTGAATTGGAATTGGAATTTGAAATTCAAACGTCGTTGCAAAAAAATAGCAAAAGTGAAGCGAAGGAAGTGAAAGGACAAACTCGGGTTTCCTTTTATAAAAATAATTAGTCAATTTGAGCCAGAGTTGAAAACATTTGTTTTTCCTTGTTCCATTTCCCGTGTCCCGATTTATTGATTTATTTTATATTTTGCGGTGAATGAACCAAATGAACATTTGAAACTTGAGACTTGAGACTCGAGATTTGAAAATACCATAATTAAAAACATTTGTGGTCTCGAAAAAGGAAAACAACCCAACAAAATCAACTTGAACGTGGGCATCAGAATTAAATTGGTTTCTGCATTAAGCAACCGTGGATAATCGATAACGGAAAATGGATGGTCGATGTATCAAAGTGCGACAGAGGGAAAATGTGTGGTTTGGTGAGGAGAAATTAGAAACTAGACATGTTGATTATTTTGTACATTTAAATACGTGTGTAATTTGCACATGTATTTATTATGCAGATTTGTCGTCGTCATTCCATGAGCTTTCAACCTGATGAATTTGTTGATGAGTTTGTTTAGATGATCAAGGTGCAACAAGTTTTGGTTTTGAGCGAAAAATGTGCCCATTTTGTTTATATGAGACGCAAAATGTTTTATGGAGTACGATTCAAAGGTGAAAAAAAAATCTACGTAATTTGTTATTAAAACGGAGCAGAGAGTTGGGACAAGGAATCTAGGGTTATTAATTTTTGTCAAATTCCGTGTACAACTCCAAGAGGATTTCAGGATGACGCTTCTTGAGCTGTTTGAAAGATTCCGTCTCAGCAACTTCCTGTCTGAATCTAGATAATTTATACACAATTTTTTTAGAACACAAGACAAAACACAAATCGCTGCATCCACATTTTTGATAAATTTTCAGGTTTCAGATCATGTCAAATATCAAAATAAGGGAAAGAGGAGGATTTACCTTTTAACAAAGGAGAGGACTTTTGACTTGAGTTTCGGAGAATTGTAAAAGTTTGCCAAGATGAGAAATTCCGCCGCGTTCTCTTTATCCAACTCCTTGATGAGGATTTTTTCACACTCTCTTTTCAAAGGCAAAACTTGGTACTTGTCACTAATCTTCAACAGTTCTACCGCATTCTCTTTCAACGATTCACTTTCTTCAAAACCAGAACCAGTGTAGAGAAATTCCAAAAATCCCTTGACCGTCTCATCCGAAAAATCCTCAATCTTGACTACATTTTCTTTAGACTCGATCATATCCGACAAAAACATGGCTCTGAAAACGGGACTTTGACCTGCATTATAAAAAATGGGTAGAATGACAGAGACTTTGTTTTTTTACTTGCTTACAATATCAGAACGTCAACATCAATTATGAGAAAAAGTTATGAATTAACAGCAACAATAATAATTATTTTGTATGTACCCGCCAAAACTATTTTGGATGCTGGAAACGAGCCCGTTTTTGTGGACAAAGTGAGGTCAGAAAATTCCCCACGGTCCAAAAATGACTTGAAGGATTGTTGACTAATCGCGGAGTGACTTGCACCTTCAAGTTGTTCACTTTTGCCTGTGCCCTGGGCCAAAGTCTGGTCATGGTGTCGTCTGACGCGTGTTGTTAGCTGAAAAACCAAATTTAGTGATCCGTCATCGGTAAAGAAGCCGCTGGTCGAGTCCAAAAAGCAAGTCACAGTCCCCAAAGCGTTTTCACTCACGTCACTAATCTTTGTGTAAAGGTGTTGGTTCCTGAACGGACCTTCAAAAATCAAATATCAAAATACTAGGAAACTTTAGACAAGAAGCTTAGAAGATTTGGAAATCAAGTCCAGGTCAAAGGTCAAAGTAAAAACGGATGTGTGGGCTTTTTGGGAATTTTTGTGAATTTAAATATATTAGCCCTAATTGTAAGTTGATTATTGATAATTGTGTCAAGTTTCCAGTTACCTTTCCGGACCTTCATTTTGGAGTCGAGGAAGTAGAAATTGTAGTCAGTTTGTACTGAAGTGGACGTTGTGTTTACCAGCTGCAAGCCAATGGAAATAGAAGGGACTGAACCTTGGCCTTGAGCCACAGCGGCTTCATCTGGACACTTTCTTAAGTACACACTCCTGCACAAACAACACACAAATACAAATATCCAATGCACAATGTGCATACTAGGAAACTCTTTAAAAATATTGGACGGATTTACGCATCTACGTTTTCCCCTGTACAATTTTCCAGTGTTTTGATGGATTTTGGATTTCAGTCTCAAGTTGAAATTTAATAGGGATGACAATTTTGGATTTGGATTAATTTTCAATTAAATATTTATTGTAGTCATAGTAAATATTTTTACCATCCAGTTTTGCTCTTGAGGCATGTGAAGACGGGTGAGACAAATTGGTCTGAAAAACACCGAGGAAAAGTGTTGATTTTCCAAGCAAAATTAAACACTTCCGTCTCTACCTGCATACGCAAAGAAAGAAAGAAAGAAATAAAGCAAATACTTAATTGGTTTCCTGATGACTCATGACTCAATATTGAATAGTGAAGAGCAAAACAAGAAGGTAGTAGTGTGTGGAATATTATGGTTGAAATTTGAAATAGTATTTACCTCAGAAACAACGAGCTGGTCCATCATCAACTCAACATCAATTTCCTCACCTACAGCAAGTGCCATTTTCAATCCGACTGGAACGGAAACTGGGACTGGAAGACGACGGAAATAGTGAAGAAATAATTTACTTTAGAAAGTACAGACACAAAACAGAAGAAACGAGACAAGTCAAGAACAGCATTTATCAAGTGGCTGTTTATTTATTTCACATTACTAACCTCCAACTTGAGAGTACTTTGCACTACAAGTCAAAGAAGCTCAAAGCTCAAAGCTCAAAGCTCAAATTTTTACGTGTTTGAAATGGAAAATATGAATGCGTGTTGAGTATTGAGTATTGAATTGCGAGTGTGATATGAAATATGAAATATGAGATTGGAAATGCAAACGTATTTTATGGATCATATTCAAGACTCAATATCAACGTTGACCAATCCAATCCAATGTTAAAATTTCAGCTCACCCGTTTTTCCTTTGATTTGTCATCTTCAATTTCTCTGTCTGCAAAGAGTAAAGAGTCACTTTAGGTATAAACCAAAGGAAAACTCGAGGCAAAAGGAAAAAAGAATCGGCTGAGATTTGAGATTTGATGGTTTCACGTAATTCCAATTTACGCAAAATAAATTCTCAAGACAGTCATCTCATTTGCCCCAGCTTACCCCAATTTTTCTTCTTCTATTATCTAGTATCTAGTATCTAGAATCTAAAGCAAGGGCTCAGTTTCAAAGCGACACAGCTTTTCTCTAGTTTAAACTGTAAAACGGATCGTTTTACAATTTACAGATTTTAAAGTTCCGGTCTCTAGTCTCTTGTCTCCAGTCACAGTTGAAATTGGAATGGCAAAGGCAAAATATTGTGTAATATGTAATTGCTGCAGTTAAAAAGGAATATTTTTGATATTTGATTCTTGATTCTATATTCTTGATGCATCATGTATTATTTATTATTTATCTACAATGACAATTGGATATTCAGTTTGGATATTTCCTCTGTTCCTTGTTTACATTTATTTTATGACGTGGATGACAGATAATTCTGTGGAGTGGGAGCCGAGAGTTGTTTATTGTTTATTGTTTATTGCACACGAAATATGACATAACACACGAAAAGTCGAGAGTCGAGAGGAAAGCTCTTTTCTTGTTTAAAACCAAGATGGGTGAATCATTTTTTCCTCCACAGAGTGTCCATTCCAATTTACATGTTTATTTAGAGATATGCATGGAAATGAACTATTTTATTTTGTCATCTGTGCTTTCCGAGTTGAGACATGTGCATTGAGAATTTAGTGGTTTGAAATTGGAAGTTGGAACTGATATTATTGTTAAAGGCGCCGGATGTATATGGCAAAAGCATTGGAGAACTTGGTTTGGGAGAATTCCTATTTCTCCCTCAAATCAAAACTAAAATTGAAGAGAGTTGGCTCATTTGAAAGAAAAAGGCATGCACCACAACGCATACCTAGTTTTAAAACAAAATGTAATTGACAAGCTAATTAAAACTTCAATTAAAGTTAATACACTTTTAAAAGGAAATGATTTTTAAATATTACAATCATAATATTTAATTTTAGCATTTTTAAGTAGGTATGAATTGTTCTACAGAGCATTCCCGATTTTTCCAGCCCACTCCAGTCAATTAGAGTTTTATATTTAAAAAGTTATTGATTTTAATAACAATTAAGTGGATTTCGGGTGCTACGAATGTACATGTTGAACAATCAAACGGAGCGCAACACATGAGACATCTCGTGTCACAGAATCACACCAAATGCCTCATTATGCCCCTTTAATTGACTCATTTTCAATTCTTCAGCTTTGCTTGGGATGAAAACATGAAATTTTTGCAAACGACGTCCAACTCTTTTCTTCTCCTCTTTCGGGGATTTTTCCTTATATTCATTTCTCTGCAAAAAGAATAAATGAAATTTTTCCATGAATACAAGCTTATGGATTGTGAATTATAAATTATGCACAGAGTAAAAAATCCACAAAGTTGTTTTACCTTTACTTTTGAGACTAAAATTTAAATGTCAAATTACAAATTACAAATTAAATTCCTCTGAAGCATCTCAAAATTTGTCGTATTCTGTCACATTCAAAATTTTTTCATCATATGAAATCAGCAATCAAAATCTGCTCATTCAAACACAGAAATCAGTGTACTTTGTAAAATTTTTGGTCATTCTTCCTGTCCTCATAATTAAGCAAGGGTTTCAATAGTAAATCCAATTGTCATATTTTACTTTGCACACAAAACACAGAAAACAGGTAATCAAGCGAATTGGAGCGTTCAGATTTGTAATCATTGCTACAGTTTCATACAAACACAAGTTTATTAAATATTCATGCAAAATTTCATTCAGCTTACAGTTTTTACATTGTTCTCAATTCTCAACCCAAAAACAGGTTAAAAATGGGATCAGCAAGTTCTCAACCGGCAAACGGATCTGAATGTCAATCTGGGTCAAACGAACCTCAGGAAGAAGTTTCAACAGCCAAAATGGTTTTTTTCTCCTTGATGGCTCCAGTTCATGTTCCATTCACTTTTAAATGTCCAGTGCCGCAAC
>JAQGBH010007863.1:0-10449 GCA_034698265.1 Sminthurinus aureus | reverse complement strand
TCAATTTGACCCTGCTCTGTAAATCTTTTTACTACCTACTATAATATATATAATGTATATTATTATGTTATAATATATTATATATTATAGTACATGATGTATAATAATATTTAAATAAAAAAAAAGAATTTACTTGAGCTGATCAATTTGACCCTGCTCTGTAAATCTTTTTACTACCTACTATAATATATATAATATATATTATTATGTTATAATATGTATTGTAGTACATGATGTATAATAATACTTTTAAAAAAAAAGAATTTACTTGAGCTGATCAATTTGACCCTGCTCTGTAAACCTTTTTACTACCTGTTATAATATATATAATATATATTATTATGTTATATTATGAATAGATATAAAATTTCACTTACACTGAATTATTTCCGATAGAATTGAAATTTATCCAAAAATGCTCCAAATTTTCCAAAATAGACGACACCCAAAATAATCTGAAATTATACCAGAAAAAACAGAAAAATAAATAAATATTAAAATTCACTTTTTGTAACAGAAGTATTTTTAAAATATTGAATAACTTATGTATTTAATAAAATTGCACATGATAATAATTTTGGAAAAAGGTTGAAAAATATCCAATTTGAAGCAAAAGAATTTTCAAAAACTTTTCAAAAAATACTGAAAACTAAAATTTACGATATTTGGTACACTCTTTATTTTATTTTATGTACATTATGAAATCTCGCCAAATATTAAATTTATTATTAGTTTGACCATTCTGTACAATATTCAAAGTTAGAATTTAAAACTTAAAATAATATAAATTTGAACTTACATCGAGTTTTGAATTTTTTTAGAAATGTCCACAAATTTTGAAAACTGCCCACAGAATTTTAAAAATGTCCACAAATTTTGAAAACTGCCCACAGAATTTTAAAAATGTCCGCAAATTTTGAAAACTGGCCACAAATTATTGATAATCTATATTGAAAAAAATAAATAAAAAAACACTTTGAAGGGACGAAATTTTCAAAAACTTTCGAAAAAATACAGAAAATATGAAATTTTACGAATTGTGGAACACTGTTTATTTTATTTTATGGAAATTACAAAACCTCTCCAAATAATAGATTTATCGTTCGTATTCTCTTAGAATTCTGTCTTTTATATTTCACACTCGAAAAAATATCACCACAAATTTCCGACACGTCTTGTCACGGTCACGCACTTTGTTAAAATGAGGATCTGTAGCGCTGGATCTACTATGGTAATGTATGGACAAACGTTTTACATTCGACAGATAGGAGCAACAAAACGTTTTTCAAACGTTTTGGCACTAGCCGTTTATTTACATGTATATACATATAGGGGAAACGTTTTTGATACTCCCCGTTTATTTACATGTTATATACATATGTAGGACATATGTACGCTAGTATGAACACTAAGCGAAACCCCCGAGACATTTTCTCTCCCTGTCCCCTTAAATAAACGTTTTGGAGACAAGGGTGTGGCAAGAGAGAGAGAGAAAGAGAGAAATACCAAACGTTTTTTCAAACGTTTTGGTCTTCTCCATTTACTTACATGTCATGTACATATGGGAGAGGGCTATGTACGTTAGTACATATCTCCCATTCAGTAGGGGTGCAGAAAACGTTGAAAACGTTTTGGAGCTCTCCATTTATTTACATGTTATTTGCATATGGGAGATGATTATGTATGCTAGTGTGCGCAATCCCCGATACATTTTCTCTCTCTCTCTCTCTCTCTGAGATAGGGGGTGGAGGTGACAAGATTGAGAGAGAGAATCCAATTCGATTTTTGATTACGACGTTTGTCAAAATCAACAAAAGTTAATAAAATGAATCTCCAAACTCCAAACTATGGAAAAGCAGCATAAAAATTGATAATTTTTTTATGGATATTAGAAAAGAATTAGTATTATTATTTTGAGTTTTTACAACAAAAAACAAAAAACTCACGGTCCCCCGTTGAAAATTTTTGATTCTTCGAATCTCATCACGTGTCCAACATTTTTATCGATGAAAACAATAGCTCCAGCTGACAAATCCCGCTTTGCTGTCCATTGCTTTTCAGGACGTCCAGATTTAGGAAAACTGAATGCCATTTCCGCCCTACCCGTCCGAGCTTCATTCCCTTTTTCTTTGTATGGAACACAAGAGTTTTTCTTGTGACTACTCCAGTCTTCTTTTTGATGCTCCTTACTGCAATGAGTTTTTTAATATTATGAACAGAGTGCAGTATGGTCAGGATTATTATTGCAATTTTTATTCTCATAGCATTTTAAAATTTTTGGACAAATTTTTGGACACAAAAGTACTTTGAAACTCCATTTTTGAAAGTAAAGAAACATATTTACTTACCTGCAATAGAATGTAACATGACAGAGAGAACAGGCTGAAACATCATTCGTTTCCCCACACACTCGACATACCTACATCATCAAAAAAGTATTATTATTATTGTTGCTTCAGTTTTAAAATAAATATTACACTTTATAAGTTGCATCAAAAATAATTATAATTATTATTGGTTTTAGATTCCCTTCAAAATCTGTTTTACTCACAGGATTTTCCACACCCAGGATTGAATTCCGATCTTGTGGATTCATTTTAATGTTGCAATCATACACAAAAAATTACTGCTATTGAATACAAAATGCAAAAGTATGCAGAGGATTTTGAAATCCAAAAACTTGTCTTGCTTGGATTGGATTGATACAAAAATGACAAGAAAATACCGCGGATTCCTCGATACTTGACGAATAGTCAAAGGCTAACAAAAAAAAGAGAGAGAATTTCCAATGACCAATATTCTGCTCTCGTACCCACGTTATTATCAGCATAACCCAATGCCAATTCAAAGTATCGAGTATCGAGTAAAATGAGAAGACAAACGGACAGAGAAAAAGGGTAATAAAACGGTCGACGCTAAATCGACCCTTTTTCTCGGAAGCCTTCGACTTGTGCTGATGTCGCTGAAAATTGTCTACAATGTTAAGGATAGGAAAGTGGATTTTAGAACACAAGAACAAATGCATACAAATACATATTGAACATTTTAACATGGGAAGTTTTAAACGGATAATATTTAATATATTCAATATTCAATTTTTCAACCCAGGGATTTCTCTATACTCTATACTCCATAGAAAAAAGAAGATAATACCATGAAATATGAAATGCTCTAACTTGTATTTTCATTCATTCTTGACGAAAGAGCTCACAATCAGCGTAAATAATAGGTATGTTTACTTGTTTCCACTTTGGTATCTTTTACATTACAGGCGACAGACTGTTTTGAGTTTTGAGCTGTGCAAGCAGACAGGGAAGGCTTCTGACTTGTGACAAAAAGGGTCGATTCCGCACGTGAAATGTGAGTGGTTGTGTTATTACCCTTTTTCTGTCCGTTTGTCTTCTCATTTTACTCGATACTCGATACTCGATACTTTACATTGGCATTGGGTTCTGGTGATAATAACGTTAAACTGGTGTACGAGAGCGGAATATTGGTCATTGTAAATTGGAAATTTTCTCTCTGTTTTTAGTCTTTGACTATTGACTACACATTACACATTACACATATTCGTCAAGGATAGAGGAATCGGCAATCTTTTATTCGCATTTTCGTATACAGTAACGTGATTATTAATTATCCATCATCCATCAGGTGTCGGGCGGCGTTGATTCAGTGTGTAATGTGTAGTTGTACCTTACGCATTGTACATGATTTATTTTTGTATAAGATTTTGACCTCAAAACTGAAGACTCTAGGGCCTAGGCTCAATACTCAAGATAGCCAAAACTCAAAACAACCGCAAATCTATTAGCCATCACCCCAGTTACCGTTTCACTCTCTTCATATGGCTGCCGCGCAAGAAGTTGGATTTGTAGTGGGACAACTTGTCCTGTAAGTACCCAAATCTCAGCACTTTTGTGTAATAATTGACATTTAAAATTTTGTGTATAATTAAATATAACGGACAACGGACATGGAATATTTGGAATATTCGTGGAAGTGGAAAGACCCCACCCACATCTGATGTTGCTCAAATATTTGAAATTTGAAATTTGAGATTTGAGGTGTGAGGTCTTTGTACGAGGCAATTCAATTACTATTGTGTTTGGAAGTTGTGGAGGTTGGGCAAATTATCTATTGTGAATTGTGGATTGTGGAAATCAATTTAATTTTGTTTCATTTTGTTTCCAATTTTTCATACAGGGCAAAAGATCCGATGGATGTCAGCAAGTGGCTTTGGCCAGGAATTGTAAGTCTGCTCATTGCTCATTGCTCATGTTTAATTTTTGCAGGCTTGACATTTGACACTTGACATTTCATGTTCAAAAAATGTCACTGTTTTTTAACTGATTTGTAGTAAATTTTTATCCTGAACAGTCGTTGCTTTAATTTTCTAGGTTGAATCGCGTGATTCTGTTGCTGGTAGAACCGCATCTGTCTCTTCAAGGGGAAAACCTAAATCAACGCTGATTCGGGTCAATTTTCTGGGATTTGCAAAAAACATCTGGGATTTAGAACCTGTTTGTGTCGAGAATTATGAACCGGGAAAAGTTTCGAGTCTGCAAAAGCAATACGACAGTGACAAATATAATCAAGCTCTTGATGCTGCCGAGTATTACAGGAGGCAGAACGCACCTAAATCCAATGATGCAAAACCTGTGAGTTTTTATGTCTCGCTTTCACAAAAATTCTCCGCACCCGTCTTCACAATTTTTATGTCTAGCGCAAAATAGATTAATAAAAATATTCATGTTTTGTTTTGTTTGTGTTGTGTTGTGCGTGAAACATGAAACAGAAGAGACTTCAACAGCCGCCAGTGTACGTCAATCCCAATTTAAATAAAGTGAAAATGGAATGTGATTACAATCCCGTTGTTGCTGTCAAAGAGGAGGAAGAGGAGGATGAAAATGAAAGTAGCGGCTTTGAACTTGATGAGCAAGGAAAGAGAAAGAATGAAGAAGTTGACAACAAGAAAAATAAAACTGCACGAGGTGATAAAAGTTCAGATGTCCATACGGCCAGAAACAAGGAACAACCACCATCATCATCGTCGTCTTCTCATTTTTATGTGCCACAAGAGTCTCAAGTAGCAAACTTTTGACATGATATGAACAATAATCATAATTCTGTTTACTATTTTCATGTTGTTTCTACAAACTGCAAACAGCTAACTGGTTGTCCCTTTACATTTGTCTAATTACAGGAAAGTGGATCAGGTCAAGTGGACAAAGTCAGTGGGGACAAATCCGTTGGAATTGGAGGAGAAGAACCATTTGTGAAAATACCCGGGGATCTTGTGGATGAAATTTCTGGGAAACTCAAACAAATCTCGATAAAAACAGGAGCTAAAGTCCAATTTGCTATTGTTGGTTTTGACGGGAGTCGGGAGGAAGTCAAAGAGGCCAAGAAGATGATGCAGGAAATGATCAAACCTACGCAAAAGGTACAGTTTTTTTCCCTGCTACTCACAATCAGAGGGCACAAAAATCATAAAACTAGCGCAAGCAATTTAAATAAAAACTCAGAAATAGATGGCGCCAAAACGGAAAATTGTCGCCGCCATATTGATTTGCTTAGGGTGCCATTTTTGTACTTATCTAAATTGTTTTTTATGCAGGATTCTGAAAATTGTGTGAGCAGCTCAGTTCAAGCATCAGGAGTAAATTCCGCATCAACATTTTCGTCCGAGTTGGAAGAACTGCCACCAGACAACTTAATAAATCAGAGACGAGAAGTGGACTTGAAATCTGAGCAACTACTAAAAACAATTTTGTCCCAGAAATCCGTGAGTTTGTTCGAGTTTGTTATTTCTATTAAAAAAATGGGCTCACATACCAAAAATAGTTGGATTTTGATTCGTTTAGAAATTCTTATTCTACCTATTTAATTTACATGTTCTTTTTCATAGATTTACACTCGAATATTGAAGACCCAAAATGTCGCGGATCTCTTAAAGTTACGACTGGTCAATAAAAATTGGAATAAAGTGGTGACTGAATTTCTACACAAATCGTCAGCTCAAGATAAACCAGTATTTTTCCAGCTACAGATGAAATCCGTAACGCAACTTGACTTAACCGTTGATGACAAAAATTTGGAAATGTTAGAAAAAATCTGCACCAACCCTGATCTCTGTACTTTAGAATGTTTGTCTCTTTGTCATTTATTTTCCGGTTCTGAGGTCCTGAAAGTTGCAACAATAATTAATTTCCTCCTTGAGAATGTCAAAAACAACTTGATTTCTCTCGAGCTCCGACGAAATCGACTTGGTCTCGTCTGCTTCAAAATCCCAAAGTTTAAAAAACTCCAATCTCTGGAATTTTCCGATGATGGTCCTGAATTTCTATCTCTCTTTGGAAATTTTTCTCGCAAGCTCAATTCAACTGATTTGATTCCAATTTTTCCTCCAAAATGTAATTTCTCTGAGACGTTTCCAAGTCTACATAGAATCCGATGGAATTTAAAATGTGTAGCTCCAGCAACACCACCACATTCAACAAAGTCCGTTAGCCTGTGGTCTACTATTTTCCCCCAAAAGGATCAAATTTTTCCAAATGTCAGGATTTTGGAATTTAGTGGATCTATTCTTCCGGATGATGTGGAAAAACTGAGTAAAATGTTCCCAAAATTGAAGGATTTGAAATTCATGGATCCATTTATTGAGGATTTTCCTCAGTTCAGCCAACAGCTTTGGTCACATTTCAAACAGTTGGAAACCCTTTATTTTGCTCTGGATATCAAGTATGAAGTTTTTCCTGGAGTTGATGCTGGAATTTGTGGGTTTTCACAAGAAAAATGCTATGAGCTAAGTAAATCTGGGAGTTTGGAAAATTTGGAGGCTGAGGAAATCAATAAATTTAGAGTGAACCCATCAATTTTGGATTTGAAAGGTAGGGAAATCAATTTGGCAGAGTATACGAAATTCAAGTGGTGCTTTGAATACTACATTTTTTATCATGCAAAATCCTCAATGCTGAATGACTGTAATAATTTTCTGGGCTCGTTTCAGAATTAAAACACTTGACAATTACTTGGGATACCGATGCGGTGTCTGCAAATTCCAACCATGTTTTGACAGTTGTCAGTGGTCACGGTGCTTTTAGACTCCACAAGAATCTGGTTGTAGACCTAGAAATTTCTGTTCCGAGCGGTTGGAATTCCACGCAGCTTAATGGTAAAATGATATCATCTTATTCTAACTTGTAACCAATACCTTTTTTTCTCTATCCACACGATTAGCCAGCTCGATTGATTAAAATACATAATATGAATTTTGAGCTAATTAAAATTGGTGATCAAAATTGATGAGCAGTTTTTTCGTATAAAACAAATTTCAGAGAAAAAACAGTCTATGGAATATTTGACACCTTTTGTGAATCAGATAAAAATCGGAACACTAACTCTATTTGGTGAATTCAGGGTCAAAGAGTTTGGTCAAAATGATCCAGAATCGGATGCAGAATCCACCGACACTGGTGATAATTCAGGAGAATCATCTGCAGAATTGGACGAGTTTCATGAAGATTCAAGAGAACCAGAACCAGAGGCAGAATCGGATGAGTCTGACGAGTCCATCGGGAGTCCACCTCCACTTCTTGTGCATCATCAAGATTAATTCCATTTCTGAAATTGTACTATAATTTATCAGCCATAGATCATTGATTTCTTGGGCATTATTTACAGAGATTTTTTATCATAACAATGATTATAATATGTAATATTTTTGTGGATTTATTTATTGACTCACAATTTGTGTTTGTTCCATGGGAACAACAAATGTGCGTTGTAGAATGTATAAAATTTTTGATGTGTTTCACACTCTCAACGTGTTTAAATATCTATAATTTATAATGTCGGAAATGCCATGGAAAAAATAACAGTACGAATTTGGTGCAAAAACGGAAATAAAACAGTTGGCTGCCTTTGAAACTTTTTTTTTGTACAAGGAATACCCAATTGACTGGTGGAGAGTTGAGAATCAAAGGGTAAAGTTTGAACTTGAGTTAGCTTTCGCCACAAGGTACAACGCTTTTACATGTGCTGTAAATTCTAATTGTAATTTTTCCTTTGTACAAGAATTCTAAGACTAATAAATTACAAAAAATCAGCGCATTTCTCTGTTTCATAAATTTTAAACCTTTATTTTTCGTTGCTGTCCCCGTTTTTCCTAAATGTCGTTCACGTAGAAGAATAATACTAAAAAATATAACTGTTATTATGCACCTTTGTTCTACAATCTACGAAACAGGAACAAATGAATACAATTTACACAGGTTTTCACAAGTCCTACGAGCTTTGGCCTGTTTTTCTGTGGATGATGAATGATTCATAATGAATTTTAAGAGTAAATTATTGACAAAGTACACCAGAAAAGTAGAGAAGTGGACCTCATTTTTGCAGTCCCTTGACAACCACACAAAATTCAGAACCATGAACCATCAAGGAGACTAAATAAACAAGTCACTACATCAAAACAAAAGCAAATGATTCGACGCCGCTTAACATTTTTAGACACAAATTTGTGGTTTTCTGTAACAGATTTTGGGTGGATTTCGAAGGTTATCTTTTCAAAAGCAAAATGTCCCGTACATTTTACATGGGACATTTTGCTTTTGAAAAGATAACCCATGATATGTAGCTGTGTGTTTCTCAATTGACTCCTAAAAGCCGTTGTGATCTACATTCAAACTTTTATTTTCATTCCGTCAAATCAAACGCGAGACACATTTTACGTACTTTAAAATCCAATTGAAATTGTTATTACTTTATTAGTTTCACATCCAAATCCAAATCCAGTAACATTAATTTTACCAGTCGTAATGACTGGTAAAATTCAATATTCACAAAGCAGACAGGCAAACTGACGTTGATTTGAATGTCTGGACTGAACATGAGATTTCATGCTGCCGTTGTCATTACATCGATATGAACAACCAGGAAATTCACATTTTCTCTTCGGCTTTTCTCCTTCCGCTCGATGAACAGTTCTCAAGTGCCTCGCAAGGTTAGAGGCAACCGAAAAACTCTTGTGGCATTCCGCACACTTGTAACTTTTCTCGCCCGAATGAGTCGTTTGATGCATTTGTAATTCAGCTTTGGTCACGAAACGAGACTGGCAATTTGATTCTTGACACTGAAATACTTTCTTTCTCAGGTGCATTCTTTTGATGTGTTGAGTCAAATCGCCGTAACGAGCTGTGGAAAATTGACACAGTTTACATTTGATACTTTTTGCTTTCGTGTGTTTGGTCATGTGAACCTTGAGATTTGCACTGTTCGCTCCTCTGTACGAACAAAGTGAACACGGGTAATTTCTCTCCAGGGTATGGACTCGCTCGTGAACTCGAATTGTTTCCATCTGATTGAATCTCGTTGTACATCCGAAATCGGAATGCGGACAGGGAAAACGACGATCTTTTTCTTTCAAGTGAGTTCGCAAATGTTTTGTCAAATTGCAAGAGGTCGTCGCAGCATACTCACAGTTGTCATGACTACATTTGTAATTTCGTTCTTTCAAATGAACGATCTTGATGTGTCGCGTCAAATAGAGAGAGTTTTGGTCGTTTGAAATGGGCAGAGAGAACATTTTAGTGCGGGGAAATCCGCATGTCTCTTTTTGATGTGTAGATTTCGACGTATTTTAGACTTGGAAATGTGTTGACAACCGGAAACGTCACAAGGGAATTCTAGGTGATTGAGTTTGGAGTGAACTGCTCGATAATGACGATTGAGATCTCCAACGCAACGGCAGAGAAAGAAATTGTACAGCCCGATTCTAGACACTTGAACGGTCGCTCATTTCTATGGATGAGAATGTGATTTTGCAGAGTTTGGGGAGTTGATAGGATTTTCCCGCAAATTTTACAATCCATATCTCTGGAAATCAAACAGAAAACTCCAATTATTAATGGTGCAATTTGAGACGTTGACGGTTGAAAACTATGCAAAGTTTACCCGGAAAAATATTATTTGAGGAAAAATTTACATTGAGCTCATTCGTCAAGAATGAAAAATCTTTAAATGTCTAATGTCTAAAATCCCTTGGAAAAACAAAAAGGACGAGTTTTGTAGGAAACTGGAAATAAAACGGTCGGTTGCCTTTGAAACTTATTTCTTATACCAAATAACAAAGAGTATGGTGTTTTGTGGTTGAAGCTCGAGGGCATGAAATGACACAGGAAAAATAAAGAAAGGGAGCAATTTCAATGACTTTAAATTTACAAAAACTCCATCCAGTTTTGGTTTTAAGTCCTCCTTTGTTTAACAGGCTAATCCTTTATTTTCTGTGGCTGTTTCCTCTTAAGTCATTCAGGTTGAAGAGTAGGAGAACGTGGGGCAAAGAAAATCAGGGGCAAAATAAATCACGGCATTTATAATTTAATTGCCATTTCCCTTTTCATTTAAAAAAATCTAGGCTCGGTGTTTTAAAAAGGCATTATCAAGTGC
>JAQGBH010007862.1:0-10450 GCA_034698265.1 Sminthurinus aureus | reverse complement strand
GTTTTAACCTCTGACATTTATTTCGAACACTTTTCGGACTCACAGACAGAATTAGTGTTTTAGAGAAGTATATGATTTCACCTATCCAACCACCATTTAATGAAGAGTGAGAAAATTTCCACTGTGCAGCTCGTTTCCTTTATGAGCCAAAGGAAGCTTCAAAGCTCAAAGCATTCATTACTCAATGAGTACTTATACATATTAATTGCATGGCCATTGGCCATTGTATGTTGTAGATACTAGATACATTAACAAACGACCACCGGACTAAGAACAAGAATATAATTATTATTACACTTTTATCCATCTCAAATCTTAATCCTATTTATTTATTTGAAATTTACGATTCATGGAATTCATCTTCCGTACTTTTTTTACATTTGAGATACGGTGAATGCAAATGGAATGAGATAATAATTTATCAGTATCAAGAATCAAAAGTCATGATATTTTGTTATTGTTTGATGAAAATGAGATGGAGGAACATGAGCAATGAGCATTGAGCATGTTTAAATAGCATTTAGTGTGTAGATATTAGATATTAAATATTATGTATCTCACTAATGATGATGAGCTCGAGTGCATAGACATTAGACATTAGACATGAGTAAGGCCAGATAAGAAATTCACAACAAGTAAATGTGCAAAAAAGGAAAATACAACACAAGACGTGTGTATTTAGTGTGTAGTGTGTGATTCTACAAAGGTTTAATGTCTAATGTCTGTTTTTATTTGTAATGTTTTACAAGATATTATGCTTATGCTTTGAGCTTTGAATTTACCGTGTAAATTTGGCAGTGGATCCTTTTATTATTGTGTTTCTATGCAGTTTGCTCTTTTCAAGTGAGATTTTCATGAATCATTAAAATTAAAATTGTCTGTTGTCTGCCTGTCAGTTTAAAGTTACTGTGTTTGTGGGTAAAAAAAGTAAAAGTCAAGGGCGGTCTTTGCCTTTTTTAGCCTCAAAGCTCAAAGCAAATCCATATTATTATTCCTATTCCTTTTCGTACCTATTCCTACATTATCATTAAGCGCACGTATGAGCACACGCCAGTTGTCAGTTGTTATTTGTCTGTGCGTATATTTTGCATTATGCATTATGCATTCACAGGTTATCGTCATCTTTATCATGATACTTTCAGTTTGTTTTCAATTTTCAATAGGTAAATGCGTGCAATATATTACTATGCATTACATTATAAAACGATATATTACGATTACGATATTTTATGGTATGAGACAAACACTATTATGATAAGATGAAGACAGTTGGCGTTTAGTGTCTTAATGTGTTTATAAAATGCTCGACTTTCTGATGTCGGCAGCCAGCAGTCCCCAGTTTAAAGTCTATAGAATTACATATATAACTTTTCCTCATAAATCATTTTCTAAAAATTAAAAGACTGCTGCTTTTATTATATAGGCAGATGCTTTTATTTTCCTTAGAGACTAGAGACCCGAAGTAAAATTGTGTTACAAACACGTCTTGAGACTTGAGTCTTGAGATATTCGCAAATTACATATTATTACGTACCGACATTTCTAAATGAAAGGAAAACCTCAATGATACACATTAATATTAGTGAAGCAGATGATGATGAGGTTGAAAACCGCAAAGATGAAGAATGAAGAGTAAAGTGACTTGACAAAAAATCAACTCTCGTGTCTCTCGTGTAAAACTAAAAATAACCTTTATTTTTTACTTGGATTTCTAATGAATGCTAATGCAATGGAATTCTGAATTCTGCAAGGTGCAAGGTGCAATGTTACAGTTTACAGTCTGCTTCTATTGAAATTTGAAGAAGACAAAGACCGGAGGAACTTGTAGGGCGATTTTTGAGGGAGAATCGGAATTAACTAGGGCGTTTCATGAATAATGTCCATGTAATTCTCACACATGAAACTTGTACCATATTTTATGCTTTGCTTTGCTTCGATGTTCCTTTTGGTAGGAATCAAGAATGAAATAGAAATTTCCTATTTTTCCATTGTCTGCCCTTTTTTATTTGGGAGACTGTGCAAAGTGTACATTGTACATTTTGCAGAAGAAAAACTGTGTCAAATGTGTAGTGTGTACTTTATTCATACATCACACTTGAATTCTGATTTCTGATACAAATATAATGATGATGAACCTTTTTGCTTTTTGCAGTGTAGCTAATCCCAGTTTTTTATCTGTCGTTTCTCTATTAATTTACCTAACATTAACCTTTGTCTGTCTAATTTTTAATTACAAACTCTTCTCTACTCTTGACTCTTGACAATGAAGAACGAAACAATACAAAAAGATCTTGGAATCTAAAGCTTGGAGAAAAGATGCAAGATGTAAAATATACAACTTGTTAAAACTTCTAGTGCTAATTTTGTCATTCATTGCTAGTTATTTGTACTTGATATTTAATACCGAATCAAAAATTTGATTGTCATTTGTCACTTGACTTTCTTGACACTTAACAATTTACAATGAATGAACTTGAAAAAAAATAGTAAGTACATACTTGCTTCTCTTTTGTCAGTTACTGTGCTTTGATATTAGATATTTCTACTTGTATGCTGTATGTTTTGTGTTGGTTACGCAGCCTAAACGATCTTCTTCATTCTTCTTGTCAACGACTGTCAACTGTCAAGTTGACAAGCTATAAAGTCTACAGACTAAACTCTAAAGTCACAAGTCACGATGAATGAGCATATGTAATTCTGGGCTAATAATATTATTTATTTACAAGGGTTATTCTGACAATAAAAATGTTCTAAAAATACATAGAAAACACAATATACGCTTACAATGTACAATGTACATTGTACATAGCTCACGCACTCTCACACACGGCCAACAGCAATAAAAAGTAAAACAGGTAATAATAAACAAACAAAAAATGTATTCCTTTGCAAAGGAGCGAATTTTACATTGCGTGAAAGACTGTAAAGCTAACAACAAGTTGAGATCCAGTTTAGATCGAGAATCGAGACTAAAGTCTCGAGACATTTTCTAGCATAACTGATAAGAGTTGTGATAAACAAATGGGTATGACGACTTTAGACATTCGCTTCATGCCTATTTTATTTTCACTTTTTTTAGTGTACACTGTTCAATGTTTTATGTCTATTTTTATACTTGTGTCTTATGTCTTATGTACTATTTGTGGTTGTCGAATGTCGAGTGTCGAGTGTTTGTCGCGTGCCAGGTTCTACTTTATCTCATGATTCGTGATTTATATGGATTATGGATACAAAGTTTTCTAAAGGTATTATTTTGATTTGTCTTTACATTATTTGAGATTTGAGATAGGCTGTCTTTTCAAGTTAATCAAAGCTCAGAGATCAAATGTAATGATTAATGATATAATTATATTATCGTGATTCCTAAGAATACAGAGCAGTGTTATGTAAAATGTAAAAATAATGTCACATTTCATGTGTTGTAATATTATAAAATGTAAAATGTGAAAAGGTAGAAAACAGGAAATTATTGTCCTAGGCTTGTGTTTTGGTTTGCAGTTTGGAGTTTGCAGGAATTACTAAATTAATAATGACTAAAAATAAACTCAATATTTTTACAAGAAAAAATTCTTACCTTTAATCAAAATATTTAGTTTCTCCTGGATTTTGAAAAAGATTCTCGGTCAGTCGTTGATGATGCACACTGAATAATTTAATTTTTGCACATTGAAATGTTGTTTTTCTTTTCTAAACTCACAATTTTTATTTAGTCACTGAAAGTATTTTCATAATTTTCTGTACACACTCTGTCAATTACTTGCACACTGAATGACTGAACGATGTTGAATGAATGATGAATGATGAACGACTGAAAGAACACAACACAAGTTGAACAGTAACTGGATTATTATGCATAAATTTTCAGTATTATTATGTATTAGGATGTGCGAGTGAAACTTTCTCTCTGTGTGTCGAGGACGTTGAAGAAATTGTTGTTGTTCCTTCCTTTGCTTCAATATTCAATAGGTATACAAAATAGTAGTATTCACTCCTTCTCTTTGTGTGTGGAGTCGTCGACTGAGTGTTGTAATGTATGGGCTAAGGGCTTTTTATATAAAGAGGGAGATTTTTTCACTGTCCAAGTCTCTCTCTCTCTACCTTGGGGATTTTTCCCAATTCAATTCAATTCTCTGTCTCTATCTCTGTTTCTGATATGCTGTTAATGTTTATGAGTATTGTGTATGTAAAATGTAGATATAGAATACAACATTATTACGTTACAACAGATTATATTATAGTTAAATGAGTGAGGACGATCCAAAAGCTAAAATTGTTACTGAGTGAATCACACCGACTCAGAAAATAATTATTAGACAAATTCAAAATTATGAATTATGGACAACATAATGTATCTCCATGATCTCAAACATTCAGTTTGATGACTATAAATTATTACAAAAATAAAATTGAAATAGACAACAAAACATGATTTTCGTCTGTCTCAAGTCTCAATAGGTGTCGAGTTTAAAATTTTGGTAAAAAACTCGACAAATAAATGCACTGGTGTTTCTTTTCATTGTAATTCAAAATTCAACGGCCACACGTGCGTTTCAGGTTTCAGGTATTTTTCATATATTATTATTTGTGTCTGTGTGTCATTAATCCCGGATTTATGAGTAAAAACAATGTGTTTTTTATAGTGTAAGACGTAAGATGTACATATAGATTACATATTACGAGTACAATTTTTCTCATATTCGTATTTGTATGCTCGTTCTTTGTCTTTCATGCTCACAAGCCATAAAACCAAAAACTAAGAAACTTAGGAAAGTTTGATACAGTTTCAAACGCATAATAATATTATATGTACCATGTACCTACAATGTACAATCTACAACCATGCACTCTTATTACTACTACAGTATTACTGAATGAAGATCATTTTTACAGTATTTGTGAAACAATGTTCGTCGTTTGTCGCTCTATTCTCTCAAGAGCTTCTATTCTATTTCATATTTTTAATTTTAAGCATATATTTAATAATTGCCTGTATTATTTTACTAATGTGCAATTATCACTGTAATTAGGAGTATTTTGCATTTTGACGCATGATGAGTCATATCATTCTATGTATATAGTTTTGAGTATTTAGTATTTAGAACTTGGCTTTTAGAGTACCTTTTAGTCTTAAGACTTAAGAGAGAGATGGGTTATCTCAAGGTGTATTAGTTAGTTTTACACGTGGTGATTATATAAGTTCTCAGATCTCAGACAGAGATGCTCGTGTGATAGCCATATTATGTCGATATGTAATACGTACTACTTAGGTATGCATATGTGAATTGACTCGCGAGTTGAGAGTCGAGATACATTTAGCATGCATATGGTGTGTTTTGTAGTTTGTAGTTTGTACCCTTATAAAGCGTACTATATTAAAGGATACATTAACAACATGGGTAAGAGTTTAATGGATGGATGACAGCATAACAAATGTAGCCGTGGATCAGTGTATCTATACTTTACTTTCTCCCGGAACAAGAAACAAGAGCTTAAGCATATCATAACTTCAACTTCAATCATCAATCTCAATTGTTACATAAATATTAAATCCTGTTATTACCTAATATCAACAATATAGTGTACAATGGAGATCGGTGACATAAGCTTGTACATAAAAATTAGAGATTAGATTCGAGATTCGAAGAAATATTGTACAGTTGAGTAGTATTATAAATTATAAACAAATTATGTCCAGGTTTTATGAATAATGTCTCAAAACTGAAAAATATTCTATTTTAAATTTTAAATATCCATGAAAATTGAAAATGCAACAGAAACTGAAGTCTCGATAGAAACCTAAAAATGGTTGTCAGTTGTCAATGGCAGCGTTACAACTTATAACTTCCAACTCTTCCAAGTAAAAATGTATTTTTTATTTTTCCGATTTCCCATTCCATGATAATTTACAATAAAGAACCAAATATTTATTTTTATGTCACCGATCGATTCAATTGACGGCAATTATTAGATTTTTTAATGATTTTTTTCTCTGGGCAGTTTGGTGCATGTTTTGGACTGCTGAATCCTGAACTGAATTGAGATCGTTTCCCAATAAAATCCCCAGAAAAATTACAATATTAGTTACATTCTAAAATTGCAATGGTTGGGCTTTACCTTCTTTACTAAGGAGTAATCACTAATCACCATAATTCTGGGTATTCGTAGAAGTAGATAGTAGATAGACAGACAGCCAATTTCAATGCTCAACCTTTACAAAAGTAGCCTACACTGTAGTCTACAGTCTAAATCTACAAGCTACAGCATACAGGTATAGAGAGATACCTAGTTATGCACACTGTTCACCGTGTACAGCACGTTGAACTTCTTACGTCGATTGTAAACAACAACAGTGGTTATACGCATAGATATTTACACGCAGCATGGAGCACGCTGCGCTTCAAGAAAAGTGCAAGTGATCAAGTATCAAGTGAGTGAGTGAGCGAGAGAATGAAGAAAAAAAGCAGGTTTAGATTGTCTTTGGGGAATCCCATGATTTTTTTATCCACACATTCTGTTCTATTGCACTCGACTGCATTGAATTATACATCATGATATTATGCATTGCATTCATATATGACACAACAGAAAGAACTTGGAATTTACCTACAATACACAATACAAGATTGATTGAAATATCAGTATAATACTAGTCGCAACTTTTTTACCACATTACTTAAGATACTCTTGGAATCCTTACTCTTCGTAGCTTGTAGTTTGTAGCTTATGAAGATTGAGCATGAAGCACGTGTATAAATATTAAGTGCAGTTTGTATCACTTTGTATTTTGTTCTTGCATGTTGCACGGCTGAAAATTTCAGCATCTGTAAATGTGGAATTTTCCATTGATGGACTTTACATCACTTGTCGAATCCTGAATCCTGAAAATGCTTTAAATTACTATAAAAATTTCATGAGAGCACATTTTATTTAACATTTCTTGCTTCTTAATTCTTGATTGGACTAACGTATTTTATTATTTTATCTACTACAATGTCGAAAATCATGAATAAAATTGTTGTATTTGTTTTATTTGTTTTGAAAATTGAAAATTATTGAAAAGTTTTAGTAAACTCGTAATAATTATGGTATAAAAAGTCAAAGCATAACACAGTATTTGACATTGTCTAAAATTCAAGTTGAATGGAAAGGTCAGGTGTGCTTTGTTCATGTTTTTAAAACCCAATATATCCCATCTTGTCTATGATAATGGCACAAATCCATAGTCCATATCCCATATCTATCATATCGATGTAAATAGCAGAAACTAGAAACTAGAAACGTTTTGCCTCTCTCCTTCCCTTATGAGACCTACTCGTTTCCAAGTTAAACTAGGGCAAGGGCAAAGGAAGGAAGGGAAATTGTATGTATGTAAATAGTTCCAACTTTGAACATGTAAAATTTTTCTCAGGACTTCTGGAAACGTAAAATGTCCAAACGGTATTTAGTAAAATGAATAATAATCGTACCTTGAGTTTTTACAGTTAAAAAACAACTACGTATTGAGTATTGTGCCGTGTAGATTGTAGATATATATGCAAATATTTAGAAGCTTTTGAATATTGACTTATGACGTATGTACGTAATATCTACCGTCAAAAAATATCATTACGACTATATAATGTTTTGAAGGGACATTTACAATGACATTGTACATTGTGTATCGTATTACGAAGATCCCATACATACAGTACGTTTAAAACTTAAAACACATAATATTTCGTGCTGCTGATGAGACCTGTCCACGAGAATTAACGGAAATTTGGATTTTGGATGCTGCCAAAGCTTAATGCTCAAAGCTCAATGCATATAATATACCTTTTGCCTTTTGTTTTCAGTCATCAACAGGAAATGAATAGATAAATACTCTCAGTCACAGCTTCATTTTTTCAGAGCATCTAAACTCTAAACTCCAAAATCCACACAACAGCAAAACTCACTTAAATTAAATACTATTTTGAATTATGAATTATGACATTATATAGAATAAATGAGGTCAAAATCAAATGTCACACGTTTTTCCACAAAATATTATAAATCGCAGTACCCAGGACACAGTACAGATTCCAGTTATGTCATGCAACTTTATAAAGTACGAGTAAAATAACAGAAGCATTGTCTATAGTCTACATAAAGGTACTTTGTCAACCAAGGCTATTACAATTCATAATTCATAATATTACAAATAAAAATGAATGTTTTTCACTCATCAATTTTATATACGTAGTTCTAAATTCTACTAGTTCTACTGTTGATGTTATGATGCTTCACAATTCATAATTTACAATTCATAATTTACAATTCACAATTTAAACCGCTAACCGTTAATTACGTGGATATTTACTTTCATTGACATTTGACATAGACATTTACCTTGAGATTCTGCACTCTGCACAGGTTTTTGTATTCTGTGTGTACACACAGATTTTTGTAGCCACAATCTATAGTCTAAACTCTCATCACTTCATGTTATGAGTTTTGAAATTTCGTTTGTGGTACGTTATACGATAACATTTGCTCAAGTGACCTAGAGCAAAGGCCTCGAAAATTAAAAAACTGTCCACACTCTATACTCTATGTACAAATAATTATGATGGAAAATATTCGGAAATTATTGACAAGGTTGATTATGACTTGAGTCTTGATTTTAATTTTTGTTGGTTGATTGACTCATCAAAAAACCTTTCATCATGTTTTATTTGTTATTTGGGGAAAATGAGAAACGGACAATGTCTGTAAAAACATCTAGTTCAACTATTCAAATTTCAAATGGATAAGTAAAGATCATTGACACTACATGTTTAAAATACATATGCCTAAATATCTCAAATCTCAACAGTCTTTGCATTTTGCATTTCTTCCTCTTTACTTGTGTCTTGTGATAATAAGACAGTCCAAAAATGTGCTACTAAAATGAAATAAGGATAAACATGTACACTTGTATGTAGCATACATGCAGGGGAAATCATGCATTTGAAATTTGAATAATAATTGTCATCTTCTCCTTCTCGTCATCATGATCTAACTTCCAACAGGTAACGGATATGGACAACGGACAGACTTGCTTAATTTGACACGTAATACGTGAGCACAATGAGAGGCAAAGTAGTAAAAATGCATAATATATAAATATGTATAATGTGTATAATGTAGAATAAAGTGAAACATGTTATCAAATATTGGTTGTTTTCCATCTGTGATGCATAACTCTCAAATCTTAACTCCCAAACAAAAATTACTTGAAATGAGAGAGGATCAAAAACATTTAATTTTCATTTCCCTTTCTTGAACTTTGAGAGATTTGTCTTGTGCCCGAAAAGGAGTTTTTATATAAGTACATAAATATATTATGTTGTATTACTGCATAGAAACTAGATATTATTGTTCATGCTTGTATCTCGTATGCTTATGATATTACGCCTTTGGTTTTGTTTTCTCACTCATTCACTCTCACTTATTTTTTCATTGTGGATTATGCTTCAACTTCATCATAGACAAGAGACACAGAACACAGACAATCCAATTCAATCTCATCCAAGACAGTCATTTGCCAGTTTCACAGCGCTCAAATAAAAATGTGGGTGGAAAGAATTTATGGATAATGGATTTGTTCCATATTTGTGCCACATGTACCATATTATCAGCTGGCAGTTGGCATTATGCAGTACGGAATATGTGACAACAATATATTATTATGCATTGTACATTGTACATGTGTCTTGTCGTCAATTATTTACAAAGAAAGTAATACCTACGTTTTACTTCCCTTTAATTTTTCAAAGTGTACTACCGCAATATAATCTGAGTTATCCTTCATAATTCTTCATTCTTACATTCGTTGGTGTAAAATGTGCAATGTACATAGTGATCACTGATTAGTGGTCAGTAAAAAATGCGAATGACTGTTTTTTACAATGTAACAAAAAGTATTAGCTTTTAAGCCAAAGCTTTGGGCTTTGGCTTATCTTGGCAGATTAAAAAAGCACAGGTAGATCAAAGGTAAATCAAAGGAAGAGATTTTCTTGTGTTATTGATGTCAAATTTTTATCCTCATTTTTAATTTTCATCATTTTAGCCGCCTTTTATTATTATTTTGATAGGTATTAGATAGTCCTATCGTAAAATCGATAGCATAATGTAATAATATTACGTGATATTATAGCTTGAGTCTTGAGCAAAAAATGTCAATACTTTTTTTATGCCGACTGCATTGAAATGCAAAAATGAAATGCATAGCAGTTAAGCAGAAGGGAAGAGATGCATCATCCATCATACAATGGACAATGTACGATGTACGGTGTCGGGAAGCAATACAAAAAGTAAAATTTTACTCCTATCATAAAACATAAAACAAAATTGTCCTGTAACCTGTAACGTATTGGCGTGTTAGAAAAGTAAATTTGTCTTGCTTACATATATCCTTGAAATTTCAAACGAGTTGCACGAGAAAAAA
>JAQGBH010007861.1:0-10450 GCA_034698265.1 Sminthurinus aureus | reverse complement strand
CGAACAAGAATATGAGGTCAAAATAATTTTAGCTAAAACCATCTGGGGCATAGGTTTATGTGGCTAAGAATAGGACATGTGTATTTGAATTGAACTCGCGAGAATCGTTTCTCAAACGAAAACATGTATTAAAATTGACTGGTATTTATTATTTATGAATCACCCACCACCAGAGCAGAGACAAAGTAGTAAAAACAAACACGAAAACAGTGTTATCTTCAAAACTCAAGACTCAAGGCTCAAGGCTCAAGGCACATATCGAGTATCGAGGGTTACCTTTACGAAACGAACCTTTCCTATGTATTCACACATGTATAAGGGAATTGCGTTGTACATTTATTTAAGACTCGACACTCGATATACAATATACAATTTACATTGTACAGTAAGTTGTGGAGAAAGATTAGGTTACACATTAATCTGATTCTGATTCTGACTCATAAGCGCAAGTTAAACTGTGACAGTGCGATGCATGAGGTTTTAATAAACTGTATCTCAGGTTTCAAATTCAATTTAAAAAGATGAAAACAAGTCATATTATTTTAAGGGTAAACTGTAATTTTATACCTTTTTGATTTCTGAATAATAATTATTACAAGAAATTTACCAGCAAACGTTTAAGCTTAGATATTTTATTTTTATTTTTCAGTTTTACACTTGGTTATGAATTATGAAATGCACATCTTACATGATATGTAAAAATAATTTAAATAAAAATACAATGATGACCAAAAATGTCAATTTTTTGTCCCTCTTCTTTTCCAATTTATTATACATTTCATGCATAATGCATAACCATTTCAGTTTATCAATCCTTATTAATATATTATACATTATAGTACCATGTACAATGTACAGTGTACATGAAATCTTAAAATCACAATTCTGCTTTTGTTACTTTTTGGTTTTTCATTTGCTGGCCAATAACAACAACAAAAAATCCCTGTATTTTTCTTTTAGAAAAGCGCAAAGGAACACAGTAACGCCCAAACTGAGTACAAAGAAAGCTCCTCGAAGATGTTTTAAACTCAGTGTATCTTCCATGTCCTCCACATGAATGATATCTAAACCCATTTGATCCACTAAACTCCGTCCCTCTATTTTCTCCTTCCTGATACGTTGTTGATGTCAACAGACATGACTAGTAGTGAATTAAACATGTTGGAAGGCAAAAGTCTAATATTCATGCATATGTAAGACATACATATGAAATTATGAAAAACAATGTCTGTTACATAATGCTGATATATATGTATGCTATAGATTGTGTTCTACATTACATATGTATGAATCAACAAGTCATCAATTCCCAAAGAATTAATTATGTAACGCGCATAAATCGGTTTATTAATTTACTCGTTCCGATCTTGCCTGTTGTGTACAAAGTACATTCCACAAAAGTTAAGAAGGCTCCTTGTTCTTTGTCAGCATGATTAAACACTAATGTAATTAAGGACAAGAGCGCTGTAGGATTGGAATTTGGAGTGTAGGAAGGATGTATGAGTCGGCATTTGACACTGGACAAATCTCAATCACCCATGTTGTTGCGTCTGACCACCTATCGACCTTTCATGCCAGTTTCTGACAAGAAATCAAAGTCGCTAAAATATAAACATGCCTAATACTTTACAGAATATCCAACACACAAGTCACAAGTAGGTACTTTCAAATTCAACATTTAACGCATAATTTTTGTAAGACGGAATCTTCATCCTTTTAATCCAAAAGCATAAAGTTTGCCAAAAGCGAATACTACGCTGTACAATGTACATAAAACCCGATCCATTGAGAATTGAGACCATGTAAAAATTACGAGCTAAAAACAAACAGGAGAAACACGTAATATATAATATTCCTGTTGACTATCGTCTGATGAATTACGTCACACAGAAAGGAAATTAATTTCCTTTAGAATTTTGCCTTTTAAAAGGCAAAATTCTAGTGATTTTGCTTTACTTGAATAGTTCATTCGCAGATTGTATTTGACGTCATATTTTGCAAGGGTTTCAAGTCGTATTTCGTATAATATTATTGATTATTCATAAGTCATAAGACAATAAATTGGACATTGGACGTATGATGTAGACTATTCTAACTTGTGATGACCTTTCGACCCCTGTCTATCTCTGTCTCTGCCTCAGTTTCTGCATTAAACTTAGTCTTGGGTTTGGTTTTCATTCATTTCATGTTTGTCATCAACTCTCGATTATTTCGTCATAAGGAAGAACGTACAAAAGCATGATTGCTTTCTATTGACTATACTGAATAATGAAGACGTCATGTTTTTTGTGAGTCAGTGTGAATACTTGTAAAAAATATTATTTGTTTGTTTTGTGTTTTTTGTACTTGTCCCTCAAATAAAAGGTTGCCACAAATCAAAGCAGTATTTGACGTAGAAGTTTTAGATTTAAGATGACCTAAATTACCATTTGTAATTTGAGCGTTTGATGTTGATGTTTGACGTCGAGTTGAATGTCAATGTCAAGAACTATCTTTGTTTTAATGAACTGTCCTTCGTCGCAATCTAATGGAAAAGCACTAGAACAAAATTTCGACTCTCTGTTCGTGTATATAACTTCTGGAAATAGAGTCACAGATCATATTGACCGCTGATAGCTGCAACCTGTAACATTAACTTAACGAGAGAAAAAAGCAATCAAAACACAATACTATTATTTTGAGAGCTTTAATTATTTAAGATAAACTGCAGAAATAAGACAGTTAGTTGATTGTTCAATTTAGTAAAATTTCAAAAATATTCCACCACGAGTGTTCATTTTTTTCATGACCAAAGTATTTAATCGTGAGCAAAGACGAAAGTTTCAAAGTTTACAATGAGCCCAAGAATTCCTTCCTCTTTTTTGTTAGGACTCTTTTTTCTTTTGGTTTTACTTGAAAAAGTAGTCGATGCCAAGGCAACGTACTGTGAGGTAAGCTTAGGTTTTACAGTTTTTATATTTTAGATTGCATCCTCTCTTGCGTTTTCGTGTTCCTTACACGGCTTACAGCTGAGATAAATAGTAAATACACTAGCTAGAAATACCATAACTAATTCCTGTGTAATTTGTTCTCATTTGTTTACAGAGGTGGCAAGGAAAGTGGGACCGGAAATACAATGCAGTTCGCTGTCTAAAAGGAGAATCCAGTTCAGCAGAGAGCATCACCGTATCACATAACATTGACAATTCTCAATGCCATTTGGAGGGGCGTCCCTGTGTCATCAAGTACAGTGTGGGTGTTTGGACAGGAGAATGTGGAAGCGGAAATCAAATCTCACACAATCGTCTCTTCACAAATCAGTATTTGAGGATGCGGGGCTCCAAAACTTACCCGATTGAACCCACTGGAGCAAATACCTGCAGAGAAATCTATGTTTTCAACTGTTCACGGGACAACAGACCTTATGATTGCTACTATGCCCTTCGGGTCACAACTGATAGCTCATAAAATAATATAGTGTTGTTTCCTTATTGTGTAATATTAAATATTATTGATAAAGTTGTATTATTTTTCAAAATATTTAGTCATTTTTTACTAGCCAATCCTTCGCAGGCGACCACTGTTTAACGCTCAACGTCAAGTGTAAAAAAATAAGAAGCATTAAAAAGTTAAGACTCCTGCAAAATAAAATTCTATTAAAGTCGGTTAAATAATTTTTTAATCTTCACATGAATTTGTATGAATGCTTACAAATATAAACATTCAATACTGAATTTTGATTATGTTTTATCCTTGTGCATTGTACACATTTCTTTCTTTGTATCATTATTCTTTCTTCTTACTTTCTTTACTGCAGCCCTTTCCCCTTTTTACTCATCTGCATTCACTTCATACATAATAATATATTATACACTTCCTTATTCGTAGTCAGGACTTTTAAAGTCGTTATCCTTGTTTACAATAAAATCAAAATATTTGGAATAAAACTACATTTTCTTTAATTTTTGTATTCAAGTAGTTTGACAGACAATAATATTACGTATAGTATTAGTGAAAGGATAAATAAATTAAGTTAGGTAAAATGAGAGTAGAGTATAGAAGGGGATACAGTACATAAGCAAATTAACAAAAAATGCCCAGTTTCATGTTGCTAACCCAGAGAATTCATCAAGTATCACTAGGTCAGTTTTTAAAGAAAAATATCACGTACAAATTGAGGTAGTTGGAACAAATTACTATAACTAGGGCAATTATGGGCATTAAAGATTACACTTGCACAATTGAAAATGTATGTACAGATACTCAAAACTTATTCAATTGTAGGAAGATTTCAACTTTTATTAGTGTATAAGCAATGAGATAAATGATGAGCTGCAACAGTCGGTGTTCTTTCACTGAAGAAGTAAAAGTAAATCATAGAATATTATAAGTGCACTTATATAAACAAGTATCGAGTACCTAAAGCTTTTTTCTGTTAAGTAAACTCCTTCTTGCTCCGCTCCCACTTTCATTTTCCTCCATATTTCTATCGAAGAAATGACAAAATTACATGGAACTGTGCACGCACTGATCACATTTCACATTCTAAAGCATTCTATTCATGTACATATCCATTTTACACTTAAATACGTCACCCTCTCTTACTGAATAAATCAGACAAACTGTTCTTGATCATTATTTTTTAAACATGGATTTCCAGGAAATTTAAAAATGAAGGTAATGGATTTGAACATAATACAATTTGAGATAGAAAATGCAAGTTTTTTATGTTTCATCAGCCAGTTTTCAAGCTAAAGACATAAAATCTCTCGTTCCAGTCTCATCCACAGTTTCAATCACATCGTTGAGGTGCATCATCTTATTTTATTTCTTCCCACTCGATCAGTTCACTAAACACTAATCGACATTACACAAACAAAAAATAATTATTTTAAAACTATCACTACTCGGTATTCAGTATTATATTTTATAGCTTTTACAACAATACTTTCAACCGGCATCAGTCAGTATTTTCCATTTTCATACGGTTAAATATCAAAACGGTTACATTAGACTTTTTCGTAAAACATAGTGTGAAAACAGTTGATAAAAAATCATAATAACTTACTTGAAAACAGGATAATTTGAAAACAAGATTTGTCTGGAGTGCATACTAATTGATTGTGAGCAATGGAAATGGAACTGGCGACTGTAATTCTCATCGTCATGCTAATTTGCATTGCTTCTTCAGTGCTATTTGTTATTATCAATTCAACCAAAAAACTCACAAGTAAGAGCGGTAAGAGTGATAAAGTGACAGTTGATCCTTGGAGTCTGTCGTCGGATGACGATGGTGCAACAATAGTTTTCCTCGATGACATAGACGACGATATACAGCAGCAGAAACATCACAAAATCTCAACTGTTTTGGTACTTTTACCAGCTTTTTTATCACGTGTTTGTGTAAATTGTGTAAATCATATACAGATATTCAGAATTCATAAGAGAATTTGTTTTGTTTTGTTTGGAAATTTTAAAATTTTTACAGATCATAAAGGAAGAAAAAAGGTGGAAGCTTGAAAATACCAATGGGACACCAGTATGAAAGGCGAAATCCGGAATCCAGTTGATACCAAATACCAATAACTAATACTATTTTATTTTATAAATATACGTACTGAATCCATTTTGATTTTTGAATTTATTCACGGACACCAGAAATACAAATAAAATTAAATGACAATATCTACTAGTGTACTTATGCATGATTAGCATCATGAAGATGTATTATGATTAACAAGGATAAATTACAATAAATTACGTACAAAAGCCTTTGTTACGCTGATCGAGATTTTTCAATTTTTTAACTCATTCATTTTTCAAAGTTTCAATGTGTAGATTCATCTCAAATAATCAACAAGTTCCTCTTGGATGGCCTTCAAATTTCAATAATGTAGTGTTAGCCTCTTAAATGTAATAGGCAAACCACAAAAAGAAACCCAAGTGTCAGTTGTCAGGCATCAAACGAAGGTAGAAAAGATGACCGTTCATGTTTGATGCTAGTTCATCGAGCTTGTGTGTCTTGTGCCTCTAGAAAGTGGTTGACATTTTAAATTGGTCCACAGAGAACAATAAAATGAAGAAGGTAAAGCTTTCAACAGAAGATATTAACGAGCCTCATTAACGTGGTTGAGGTTTTGCTGTCATTTAAAAATTTATTATAAAAGCACATACAATTATTTGATTAGTTTGTATTATGTTGATTTAATCAATGATATTTATTCAAAGAATTCAGGAAAGATCACACTCTTGAGACTGACTGCTAAACCTGTAGCCTATAGATATAGATATAACATTTGCATATATGCTCAGATTTCCGTAATTAGTACAAGCTTCTCTCTCCATTCATCCCTGATGGAGAAATAGAAAGGTAAATGCGCCTCATTGTGTCACTCATTCTTTCACTTAAGTAAGTACTTATGTGAGATATTTTATTACAAATGGCTGGGAGAGGTTGTATTTTGACCCACAAACTGTCAAAATAACACATACTATCCAATTGTTCATCATGGATTACACCTTGTACTCATACAAAGAACTTGGAATTTTACATATGAATGAAATGATACTACATCCATGGGAAATTATCCATAATCCATTATCCATTATACATACGCTTTTCAAGTCAAAGAGGATGTTGAATTTGAAGGGCAATGAAAATATTATAGTCACAAATGAACGGCAAGAAAAATCATAGTGACATATACATACATATGTGTGTAGCATGTGTAGGAAATCGGAAAGTCATCAAGGTTGATGCTTGAGAGTATACCTGCCCAAATTTCCAGCTATAGAAATGACTGAGCATGGAAGTTATACATGGTTCCAAAAATTTCCTTTTTGACTTTCTTCTTTCTTGGCTAATTTTGAACACCGGCCTCAAGACATCTACGAATTTGATCCTTATTCTTCTCAACATTGTGATACATTTATGTTTGGATTGGATAACTGACATTACTTTAATCTTTAATATAATTTCAAGAATTCTAGTAAATTTTTCGACCGTGTAGTATTTCCTGTGAAAAGTTCTTGAATTATGAAGTTTCGAAGAAATTTAATTATCATTGTTCTGACTCTACTCGTGGTTTCCATGGAACTGCAATTTTCCGAAGCCAGTCCGTTCCCATCTTTATTACAAACAGGTTCCAGTGATTCTGCACGACTACTTAAAAGAGGAAGAGAATCGGTGAGAAGACTAAAATTGTTTCATAGTTATAGTTAATTCGTTTTAATAAAATCATAAAGTGAGTCAGCTTGATTAACTGATGCATGTACAAAATAATAGTATATTGGAAATATCTTGATAAAACATCAAAGTGTCATCCCTTTTTTAAAAATTGAATAGGGTTTGTCTACACGGTCACTAAAATCCAAAAGATGGTTTTGGCTGGCTTATTTCCAGGATGATTTGCTTCCTTTATTAAAAGTCTGCAACCAATTTTGGAAACAAAAACTTAGAGACGCGACAAGGACACTTCAAGATCTATTACAAGAAGAAATGATAGGACGTTGAGTGTTGAAGTGAAAAAACTACTGACGGTGGAGAAGATACCTTCAGATGGTGCTGGAAATTTTCCACATTGTTTCGTTTTTATTTATAAAGAACTGATTTTGTTGTTCGTTGTTATTTGTTATACTTGTTTTTATACATAGTTTTTTTGTTACCAGTATTTTGTTACCTTATGTTTCGCCTTGTTGTTTTTTTATTTATTTATGTTACGTGTATTGGGATATTATCTAATTGTATGCATCATGTTTAAACGATTTAGTACAATATGTGTAGTATGTAATGTGGTGTAATGGGTATATAATGCACTGAGTACTTGAGGTTTGGGATTTGGCAGTTGGCACACTGTCAATCGTCAAGCTTCATTATGGTGTGGAAAAGAGTGAAAAACAGCCCCAGTTTTTTTATCGGTATTTTTATTCTCCGTGCAATGTAAACAGTAAACACAAATATAAAGTAAAGATACTTTTAAAAGTTTTGCACAAATAATATTATTAAAAACTAAAAAAAAGTGTCGTGTGTATAGTTTGCACAATCATTCTGCATTTTTTATGTATACATATTATATTTTTTGTTTACTTTGTGTGTACCTTTATAAAATAAAATCCATTTATTTATTTATTTTTCTTTGATTATCCAATACTCTAAAAGTACACAGTGTTTATACACAGTACATAGTTTATAAGATCAAATGAATAGTAGTTTGTAGTTTGTAATTTTATCAGTATTTGACATTTTTTTTAAGAACCTTCATGTATACGTCAAAGCATGGTCAAGTAGCAAACGATGAGACTGATTAGGCATGCGAAAGGATGATGATGTAAAGTCTTTGCCTCATTACAATAGTTGCCATCACAGAAACACATTGTCCCGTGCAATTTTCCATGTTCCATACACTCGGAAGTAAAATCAATACCCAAACTCAAATTCTGAGTACACGCCCGTTCTATCCATGCATCTACATAAATAATAAAAAATAGACATGGCATACTTATTAATGAAAATGTCGGCATAAATAATATTAATCTTTCGTTTTATATTTAAATGAAACTCACTCTCTGGATATTTGTATGCAAATTTCGCACAATGTCCTTTGCATTCTATTGTCCTTATGTAATTTACAGATACGGTTGTATTGAAAGGATCATCACAAAAAGTGTCAGTACGACTACTACATTCAAAGCACATTATTGGATCTAATCATACAATTAAAAACTTGATTAAAACATCCATGCCGAATTATATTGGAGAAGATTCGAACTATACAGAAACCTAGTGTAAAATTTATATTTTACATGATAATTTTCTAAATTGCTCTTAGTACCTTCATAAAAGTCCCGTTTCGCAACAGTTGGTTGTAGTTCATTTAAAAGTATTAGAGATATCACTGTAAAATCTGCCAAAAAATAGAGAAGAATTCACAGAAAAGTCAAGCATGAAATAAAAATATTTCCGATTTATTTACAAACTGGCTCTTGTACTGCTTCTTTTTATTCCAACCAGTGTGTGATTTTTATAGTGTTATTTACACGCAGTATTAAAAAGTCACAAGTATATAGTTGACTTACACATTTTTGTCCATGATACTGTAAATTTTGTGAGGGAAAAAGAGTACATGATGAAAATGATGCTGATGATGAACCAAGTAGAAATTACACTTTAAATTTGCACTGCAAAATTTTATTGACTCTATTAGATATGCATGAATTTCACTAGAAATCCTAGAATCAACTTGAAAAGAGAACTTGAGACTTGAGAACACGAAATTTTGGAATATATGCGAGGAAAGAAGAAAAAGTGCAAATACTTAGTGAAAAGAGTATAATAATATTATATACTTAAAGTATTAAAATGTAGTAAAAGACTAGTAAAAGACACGAGAGGAACAGAAGGAAAATGTGAGAAAGAGAAAAAGAGAAGCAACTTTTTACACCGTTTTTTTTTATTTAGTTACAGTGAGTTTATACTGGGACAGTTGAGATCTAAGATTCGTGTTGATTCTTGTTATCAAGTTGCGCAAAACTTACTTTCATGTGTATCAATGTGAGAACATTGTACATTGTATGTAGTATGTACATACATATGCATGTGGATATACATGTAAATATGTGAGTCAAATTAAAGTACCTAAATCAAAAGCAAAAGAAGAAGAAGAAAGAAGAAGAAGAAGCCTAAAAATAGATTGCCGGAGCAAGACGGCAATGCAGATACCCGTTCAATTTAAGTGGATCTCGGAATTTATATGATGACATTACCAGCCAAAGAAACCAAACCTCATTCCTTAATTACTTCACCACAGCGAGTCATTCATATTTATCAGTTGTCGTTCTCTTTTCCGTCCTCATCATCATTATCATCTCGTATAAAAACCATATCACGATGCAAAGATGCAAATGTTGTATAGATGTGTAGTTTGCAAAAGAAAGTTTGTCCAATGTATTATGCACATAAGAATTATTAATGAGCACACAAAGTACACATTTTGCTTGTACTGCAGGTAGTCTGTATATTCAAAACGTTGTTTTTGTGGACATGAAACTATATTGTGTGAATGATGTACTGACAAATCATGTTTTATCAACAATAATTATAATTAGAGCTTTTGTATGTTACTCTTATTATAGTATTATTATATTATTCCATGTCACATTATACATTGTATAAACGTATATTTTGCTACATTCTCCAACTTCATCATCTCGTACTTATAGTATTTAGCATAAAAATAAATGCATGTAGCATGTACTGAGACATTGAGAAGAGAAAGAGAGAGAGAGAGCAAAAAAAATATAGCAACTTTTCTTTGCCAACAGAAGAAAATTCTGGCGTACACAGAATTCCTTGATATCAAAATATTTAAAAAATTTGACCAAAATAAAAAAAATAAACCACAATTAAACATTAAAACCACACACTAGTTACTTATATAAATCATTAACTTGACCTTTTACCTACATTGTTGTA
>JAQGBH010007860.1:0-10451 GCA_034698265.1 Sminthurinus aureus | reverse complement strand
TTGATCTCGTTCTCGCTCAAAACCCGAAATCTCGGCGAGAACGAGAACGAGATTTTCTCGTTTTGGATGCTCTAATACTGACAAATACAATAATGAAAATAAAATATGTCTTTCTACAGTTTTAGATATAAAATCTCTATAGGATTTTAAAAGACCAAAGGTTAAAACGCCACAGTAGATGGTAATGTGATTTTATAAATAAATAAGTATCACATATCTGAAATATGAAGTAGCTAGGCTTATTATTATGCATTACAGCATCTTTTAGTACATGCTATAATGCATAAATTTTAGTCATTATTTATGATTTTAATTTTTGTCAGTATTCTATGAGAAAAGCGATTTAGTTTAATAGTTGAATTTCAACTACCTTACAGTTTCGTATTATTTATTTTTTGTTTTCGATTGCCTTCTAAGGTTATATATCACACTTTGTGTATTTCGTATGTTTCATTAAATGCTTGTAGACATTAAATATATGCGTACTTTACTCTTTAATGTACAATAATAATATAATACTATATTATACATATTCAAAAAAAGTAATCAAAGTTCAAATACATACTAATAATAACAATATTATATCCAAAATACGATATTTTATGCTAAAACGATGAAATTTTTTCATGGCCTGAACGAAAAAAAATAAATTATGTATCAGTATAATATATTATTATGGAAAAACAAAATGGAAAATAAAATATCACTTTAAAAAATGATATCGACCTATATTGTATTGTAAATTTATTTATTTATTGCACTTAGATATAAGAGGTAGTTTTGGTTTTTCAAAACAGTTTTTGATATCATTACATACATCGTTGGAACTAAATACATAATATATTATCATATATTATTATACTATTCTGCAATATATTTCAGAAGATTTGATCGAAATCTTTCTTTGTGAATAGTTTTTAATCATTATTTATCATATTTTTTATTGTGATTTGAGATATCAGACTCGCGTCGTCTTAAATATTTTTATTCAACGAAAAGTAACTTTGTAGAATATAATGGATACGATCAAAAAATATATAAGGGTAACGACATAATATATGAAGGTACACAATTTTTTGCGAACATTATGACAAAATCAAAATGCATTATATATTTATAATAATACTTAACTATGACTAGATAGATATTATTAAGGGAGACGGACGCAAAGATTAGAACCATCCATCCAGATTTTCTAGAATTAGTATCACCATAATAATGTAGTTCACATCATAAGATTTCTAATACGTGGAAGCATAGTATAAATTTGATCAATCATTGTCGAATCTCCTGTAATATGCAAGCCGCATTGAGTAATATTCAAAATTTCCAAATTACTACAGTTGGTAAGAATTGAGAGGAATCCTTTGACACTGATCTGTGAACATCCAGAAATATCAAGCTTGACTAAATTTGGTAAATTTAGGGCTATTTTCCACGTTGCCTCACTCAAGTCAAGGCATGAGGATAAACTTAGTTCTTTCATTCCTGAAAATTGATATATATAATACGTTATATGTTATACACAATATGTTACACTAAACAAATATTGATTTTCTCTGTAAAAGGCTCATAGACATGAACAATAGTATAAAAAATGAAGAACGGATGACAGTTGTTTCTAAAATGTATAACTACTATACTTACGGACTAATGTGGATAAACTTTCACCAGGGGGTAAACTATGGTTCCTAGACATAATAGATGCTCGTCTACTGAGTACCACACGAGGATTCAAACGAGAATCAAAGTCTTCTACTTCAATCCCTGCTAAGCCTCTGTCAGTAACTCTTGATTTACACAGTTTTAATATTGATAAACATGGCATATTTTTGATGACTGTTTGAATTACTTCATCCGTTATGGCACCTCCACATGAACCAATATCCAACTCTTTTAAATTATTTAGTCCTTTGAAAATATCAATCAAGATTGGCGTAACGGGCGAATTTCCTTGATTCATCATCTAAAAAAAAATTCAAATTACAACTTTAATATATGTTTACATGTACATTCATACTATTTTCCTATTTTGTTACCCATCATGCTGTAAATCATAATATTTACTTAAAATACAAAATATATACTGGTAACATACCATGAACAACAAATGTTTCGATTAAAACAAACTTGGAAAGATATTATTATGATAACATAATACTGTGTACTTACATAAAATGGGACCGAACTTCTCATTTTCAAAACCTTTAAATTCTTACAATTTATGAAATTTTGAACTTCCAATTGAACTCCAGCACATGTGCTCATATCAAAATACTGTAAATCTGGCATATGTTCGAGAAAATCTACAGAAGTTAATTCTCCACATTCTTTAACAACTAAATGGGCAAATTTTGAAAAATTGATGTTTATGACATCCCGAGGTAACAATTTTGAACTTTCTATAGAGTAAAAGAAATGCAAGAAGTATTTCAAAACACTGTTCTATTTTATTTTTATTTTTCTACGATAAAATTATGATAAAATTATTTAAAGTTTTAAATAATGTATTTGTAATAACTAAGATACAATTTTTTTTGTACTCTCACCTATTTCCAACTTTTTAAGATTATTTTGTTGAGCAGCTATGAATTCAACTAAATGTACAGACTTTAATTCAGTACATTTATTGAGGCCAATTGATTCCCAACAGTAACATTCTATACAGTACAAGTGAAGTGCCCAAGTCAGAACCCAACATAACATACACACAAAGCATATATACATTTAGTGGCATGTTATCAGAAAATATAGTTATTATAGATTATATAATATGCTTTTGGAAATTGAAAAAATCATTCTTTATGTATTGAATATTGTATATTGTATATGTTTTTTTTATTACCTGGATCCATAATTAGTCTTAATGCTTTCATATCAATGCGTGTATTATTTAGTACCAATTCCCTCATATTTTTAGCTATTTGTGTGGATAAAAAGGCTCGAAAAATTGTGTGAAATGTTAAAACATTATCACTAAATTCTGTAAAATCCGAGTTTTCCTGCCCTGAAATAAAAGTAAACAAAATAGCAGAATTATTAAAAGTATACCACCGAATGTATGCATATATGCTTTTACTACATGTTGTAGAATAATTGATATGCACAATTATTGACAATAATTACCTGGATAAAATCTTTTAAAAACAGCAAAAGTAAATGAGACGTTACAATCCGACAAATTTAGCGACCTTAATTTCTTAGTTTTTGTACATAAACTAAGTACAGCATGATCACTTAAATACCTGAAATAAAAACAATATAGATATATATATATTCTTATGATGATTCCGAATTCCGAATCATACAATGTATAATAATTAATAATATATTTTGCCCAAGACAAAACATAAGAATTTTTTTATAAGTATAGTAAAAGCATATATAATATTTTTTTAATGATGATCTTACTTACTGATTTTCAGAAAAGTCTAAAGATTCCAAATTATCCAAAGAAAAGAAATTGTGCAAGTGAAAATAAATCCTTCCCATCATCAAATATTGGTTACATTGTCTAATCCCCAAGTGTTTTAAATTTTTACATTGATTTTTCATTTCTGCCTGCAAAACGTACATGGAGAAATACATTCTGATGATTAAACACACAACACACAATATATATATACTTTCAATTTAGTGTAATATGTGATCAAAATATATACATGTACAGACTATATATTATACAAATAATAAAACACGAGAATTGTGAATAAAATTTTACCTCATCAACATTTGGGTAATTACGAGGGAATGTACATGCATAAAATTCAATGTGTGTGATTAAATCTCCATAATTTGTCCAAAAGGAAAGGGTATTGTTTGAAAATTGTACATTTTTAAATTCAAAACGAGTCCATATCATTCCTAGAATAGCTTCCATAAAATACTTGATAGGATCATCTGTATCTTCTACTCTAATTACAGCGGTTTTACTGTAATGACTAGAACTGTAATTGGTACTATCCAAATAATTTTTCCAATCAAAGCATACTTGTCTAGAAATCAGCTGATCTCTTAAACTCAAGTGCTGGACGATCTGCTCGATCACCTGTACATTTTAGTAAATATACATAAATTATTTATGATAAATACACAAATACACAAGCATTACTAAATTACTAAAACATTATAATGACATTTTAATGATATTAACTTTCAAGATCAAAGTCACCTTTTATAAACTTTTTAAGGATTGCATTATAAAATTATAAAATGTAAACTTTTATATATGTATAATGTTGATGATTTGCTTACCTCTGGGGGAAATAATTGCTGATCATTGCGTCCAATATTATTTGTACTCAATGTCACACCCATGTCTTAACAATAATTATTAGTAATTTAATTGTACAAAATTATTTGCCACACAAAGTAGTTTCGAATCATGTTTAGTTTTAATTTTTAATAGTAAACACTAAATACTCAACAAAAAAAACTTTATAAATATGCAAATAATGTACATCCGTAATATGCAACACAGAAAGATATCCGAAGTATGAAAATTCAAAATTTGACTACGCACATTGCCAAAAAGAGTTTCATGCTGTAAAAAGTCCTCTAATGAAAATCTTTTAATTATAAATTATAATAGTTGTCATTAATCTGGATTGTCATTTGACAACTGGATTGTTTACAAACCGTTTAAAGTGTACTTTATCATTTCTTGAATTCGTTTTATTCAAACAGCACGTAAGTCCTGTCTAATTCAAAGCTAAAAAATACATACAAAATTTACATAAAACAAATGATATAATATCGCAATCAAATTGTTACATGTGTGTAATTTGGAATACCAATTATAAATCAATAATGATTTGTTTGCTTGTTTTGATTATCTTTTATAGAATGCCTAAAGGAAAACCCTTCTCTGGGAAGAAAAAGAAAGAGCAATTAAAAGAGAAAAGAGAGAAAAAACAAGCACAAACACATCGTCTTCAAGTTGGTGATGGGGACCATGAAGAAAGTAAGCAGAGCAAAAGTTGTCTTTTGTTTATAATACATATGATTCTATGATGTATAAATACTGTTTACATAATATATGCTATTACAACAGACTCTAATAAACCTCTATATATAACATGTTTGTGAAAAGATTCGGCAACGATTGTACCAAAACAGCAAGCAGTAGTTGATGAAAGCAGTCATTTATCATTTTTTGAATCCCGTCCTGCTCCTGGCCGAGGTCAACTTGGAAGGTAAAGTTTAAATGAGTGCATAATATTATATATTATATTATGAAGGAGTCTATAATAATAATATTATTATGATTATTTCTACTACAATATCTCGTATAGCTATGAAATATTTTTGTATAAATAAAAAAAAACACATGTTATTTTATACATGTTTTTGTTCGTATTTTGATTAGGTATGCCTTAATATTTCGACCAGAAACTAAAGAACAGGTTGAAAAATTAAAACAAGATGCTCGGAAGACTATTATTCCAGTACAGGAGGAATACTTGGAATGTAAAATTGAGGATTTTTACACTCCAGATCTTGACTTTCCTACACGACCACCATGGAATTATAACCTAACAGTAGAACAGATTGAAAACAATGAGAAACAATACTTTACGGTATAATATGTTGTAATATTGTTATAATGATACATATACACAGTTTGAATCTATCTGTATAATAGTAAATAGAATTGATAAGCATCATAATATATGATTTATGACTGTTGTTGTCCTTTTTTATCGTATACAGGAATATTTGAGAAGAATCGATTCTAAATTTGAACAATCTGATCTTAGCTATTTTGAACTTAACTTGGAAACATGGAGACAGTTTTGGAGAGTTCTTGAAATGTCGGATATTTTACTTTGTGTTGTGGACATTCGTTATCCGGTATGTATAACATGTTATAGAATTTAAAAAATTGTGCACATAAAGTAACAAAAATTATGATGCTGTTTAAAATATTTTATACCTAGCATATTATAATGTAAAATAAAATTTGTTCATTGTTCACAGCCTCTTCTTTTTCCTCCGAAACTATATGATTATGCTTGTAAAGAGCTTGGAAAAAATATTATTTTAGTTTTCAATAAAATCGACTTGGCTCCAGCGCCTTTGGTTCTTGCGTGGAAAGATTATTTTAAAGGTAAGTAAGTATATGCATTAAACTATACAGTATAAAAGTAAACAACTAATTGGGTTAAATAATAAATTCAACCGATATCATATTTGGTATACATATAACACGCACTTTGCTTAAAAGTTATAACAATCAAATTATTTTTTTCTTACTTTGTATAGAAAAGTATCCAGAATTGGATGTTTTATGTTTCACTTCCTATCCATCTTATAATTTGCACGGAAATGACAATGAAAAGAGTATGAAGGTAAGATTGATAAATTTTGGCTTTCTATACTAATTACTAATTATGTGTTTATTGTGTGCATACTATAATATACTATATTATACAGAAATAAAATCATGTTAAAAGACATAAACATTAAACTGAAATAAAAAATAGGGTCGAAAGAGAAAAGGAAAACTTAGAATGGCTGCTGAAGGAGCTTACGAGATTTACAAAGTTTGTGAAAAAATTGTTGATGATCAAGGTATAACAATTTAAAGAATATGAATCCCTTTCTTATTTTTCTTATGATAATATATTTGTATTACTTGTATAAAAAAATGAAACCTCTGTAGCATTTATTCCTTCATTGGATTGTGCTAACAAAATGGACATGTGGACTCAAACAAATCCTGTATTGTTTTGGTTTAATAGTTGATTTATCACAATGGAAAAATAAAATATTGGAAGAGATGAAAACGGAAGATAAACATGATGAAGATTCTACAGAAATTGAAATCGAATCTGTTGATACTTTAAAGCATGATACAGGTTACTTTGAGTTTAAGAAATTTAACGGTGGAATCCTTACTATCGGTTGTCTTGGCCAACCTAATGTAGGGAAATCTTCACTTATCAATGCCCTTATGGGTAAAAAGGTAATGTAGTTATTTCTCTCTTTTTTTTCACGAGCAATATTTCAAGTATTTTAAATTTTAAATTATTTAAATGACGTTGTACTCACAGCTGTCAGTAATGTAATTTGTTTCTTCTGCTTATTTCTATTTACTCTTTTCAGGTTGTAAGTGTTTCAAAAACACCTGGTCACACCAAGCATTTTCAAACTATATTTTTGACTAAGACCGTTCGATTATGTGACTGTCCAGGCCTTATTTTCCCATCTCAAGTTCCAAAGTCTTTGCAAGTATGTGTATTCACAAGTATAATATTTTATTCTTTTCATTTAAATTGGCAGTAAAAATCGTATTGTATAATATGTTATGCATAATATCATCAATAGATTTAAATTTTAGTTGGGTAGAATAAACACACAAACAGTTGTGCTTGTATGAGTTTACTGGCATATCTTCCGTTGTATTAGATAATAATAATATTTCTTTTTATGTAGGTCCTTTGTGGTAGCTATCCAATAGCTCAACTCCGAGAGCCATATTCAACGATAAAGTACTTGGCAGAGAGACTGGATTTGCCGAAAATTCTCCGAATAACTCACCCAGAAGGTGAAGGAGAAGAGTGGTGCGCTTATGACATCGTCGATGGTAAAGTATCCTTAAAATTTACTTGTACTGCTACTACTTCTTTTGTTATTATCACTATATATTATGGCCTTGTTATTTCTTGAAATGAGAAGACGTAAGTAAAGACATAGGGAATAGGCATTCACAGGAACATATATTATATAAATTCTTTTGGTTTACCTCCACATTTCTCAAGTAATTTGAAACATCTATTACTTTTGTGGTATAGTGATGGAAGTTCGTGGTGAAAACAGTATAAAAGTTAATTTCATTTCTCATCAATAAACTTTATTGTTGTTGATATCAATGGGATATGCATTTTGCGTTCTCTATGGAACATAAAATGACATCATCAAAACGCATTATACAAAGCAAAGGAATACAAGAGCTTGGCAAAAGAAACCGATGTGGTTGACATAAATCTGTCAATACAAGTACTGAGAATATGCATGCTACAATGTTTAAATTCTGAACTGTTACCAATGCTGTGTTCTTTTGTAACAAAAATGAAAATGTTTATGTACCTTGTGTTTCTTTAGGTTGGGCACGGAAACGAGGTTTCTTTACTGCTAAAACTTCTCGCCCTGATTCTTATCGAGCAGCAAACCATATTTTAAGATTAGCTTTAGATGGTCGAATATGTCTCTGCTTGAGACCACCTAATTACTTACGAGATAAAGGTATTTAGAACAACATTCCTTCCTATTCTAATGCCGTATACAGTACATCATTTACATGTTTATTTTGTGTTTTCGATTCCTATTACTTCATTATTTGATCATTTAATAGAGGAAGTAAATGGAAGAGAATGTACATTTATGTTTTTATATGTTTCATGTTTCTAGTAAAATGGGCTTTAGATCCACGAGTTGCAGAAATCGAATATATTCAGGCAAAATCAAAGGCACCAGAAAGTGGAGGACAAGAAGTATTTATCGAACTATCATCAGATGAAGAGGATTTAAATGACAAATATGACAGTCAAGGGAAACTGGTTAAACATTCTGCAGAAAGAGAAGAAAAGGCTGATGAAAGTGAGAGTTCTGATTCTTCTGAGTGTGACGAAGATGGGCCGGAAATTAAAGTAGCAACAAAGAAGACTACAAAAAAAGCTGGGAATGCTAAATTAAACATAAGGAACAAGTTTGCACTCCTCAATTCCGACGACTAAGTTGCTTATTTTTTTTACGCAAGGATTCTCATCATCTGTGCAGTAATTCGTTTTTCTTTAAATATATTTTTATGACCAGTATTTCTTAGAATCTTTTTTTGCCTGCATGATACATCCAACATGTATAAATTTTGTTAACAATATTGATTAGATTTTTTAGTGAATTTATTGTTTCCGATTCGAAGTACTTTCGTCGACCCTTATAGCATGTTTCATCATTTTGTAATTTATTACTTTATTTTTTTCAAAAATTCACTTCAATCAACTACTACTAATTAATAATAAATAATAATATATTCTTTCTTCATACAAATGTATACATACGTATATTATAATACTGATTACGTATTTATTTAACATTGATACGGCGCTTTTCCAAAATCTAAGAAATAATAAATTAAATATTATTGTTATATTATGGCTTTTCACGGAACTTGAAATTCAGAATTCGAAAAATTTAGTCATATATATTATATATATATGTATGTCCACGACAAACTTCTCTTCAACGGGAGCTTCTAAGTTTTTTATGCTTTACGCACATATAAAATATAACATGAGTAAAAGTACACGCGTGTTTTTAAATATGCAATCGTGCATTGTTATTAGACGTAAGACGTAAATATAATTGCCACGTGTACAATATGTATATGCAGTATGGCTGGAAATGAAAAGTCGGGTATCTATGTAGTATCCAAAAAATTTTATGATACGGCTGTGACTGCTCTGTTTGATACTTAAAGTTTTGTTGAGGCGATGCTAGGACAATTTATGGAACGTATATTCTTGGTTTTATTAGTTGAAAATAGCATTTAAAAGTGGACGCAAGACTACAAGTGTGGTGTACTTTACGACTCAATAAAAAGAAACTCGTGTCGGCAAAATATTATTATTTAGAATATAATATACTGATTATTACTCCTCAATGTATTCCGTCTTGCATTTAACTTGCACTGTCCGGAGTTTCAGCTTAAGTATTTGTTTTTATTGTCAGTAAGTGTTTACATGCCACCATGCTACCTTCTTCCCTAGGACGCAGAAGCAAGGAATCTTCTACTTTTTTCATACAGACTGAGCAGACTAGAGACTAGAAACTAGGGAATCGTAAAAAACATTCCCCAGCATCATTTGCACAAGTCTTAGAATAAGATTTTTTATTGTTGTATTACGGTTTATTAGTTATTTTGTAGTATGGGTGTATTTTCAAGTACGAGACGAAACGAGGAATAAAAATGAAAGTGAAATTACTTGTGATTGTTACAGAACTTTTTTCCCTCAAGAAAATAAATATTCGCTGTAAATTTGTTCAGGGATCCCAATTTAAAAGCAACTTACATGTATACGTGTACACAAATTATTTGTGAGAAACCAAAATGCCTTTTGTAGATTAGCTCACTAATATGTGCATGTAGATTGTAGATGTATTTTATGGAAACTTTGGAGAGAAGTGAGAGAACTCTTATTACTCATCAAAATGAACTTTGGAATTAGAGAAATTCCAAATTGGAGTTTGAATTTTTCTTCCATGTTTTACCACATGCGTAGCTTGTATTAAGCTAATTTTTTTGTAAATACTTCCGTTTGAACTCGAGGAATTTGAAACTTTCAGGGTAGTTAGTCCTTGACGTCAAGTATAGCAATTCGGTCTTTGATGTGTAGAAACCATCGTAGTGATAATGATTTAATTTGTTTGTTGATTGATTCTAATATACA
>JAQGBH010007859.1:0-10453 GCA_034698265.1 Sminthurinus aureus | reverse complement strand
AAAATATGGAAGATTTTTATTTGAAACTATATGGAAAAGTGTCGAATACTTTTTTATTTTTTGACTATATGGAAAAAGAAGAGTTTTATATGGTATATGGGAAAAAAAATGGTCCTAAAAATTCTATATGGAAATAAAAATATCACAATTTTTAGCAATCTATATGGAAAAACAAGTACGCAATATGGAAAAAAAAGTTATTTCTTATTGTAATAGTGATTTTAAAAATCGGGTTTGAATTTTGTGAACAACAGGCGGAATTTCAATACTGGCGCTATTGACGCAAATTCTTAAGCTAGGTGATTCTTCACTTGGAATTCTGGCCGCGATCAGTCAAATCTGGTAAATGTTTTTATTTTCATGTAGTTTTTCCAGTTTGACGTTTGACAAATCACAAGTCCTTTAAATTTCCTAGAAAAGGAGCAAAATCTCATCCGATTTGATTGTGGTGCTTTTACAGTGCAACTTTTTTCTATGCCTTTGCCGATCGGACGTGGATGATGTATTTGGGTAAAATTAACACTTTACAAACCAAAAACCAAAAACCAACAAACGTTTCACTTTGAGCCACTTAAAATTTAAAAGAGATGGTGGTAAATCTTACTGGATGTTTAGGATGATAAAATTCTTTCTGTTCGGTTTTTAGCACCAGTTTTAGGGATTTTGGACAAAACAGTTGCAACTGCATCAAGAAGCATGCTCTCAAAAACGGTTCCAAAACATGAGTTTGGGAAGCTTTTGTCATTTGCCTCCATTTTAATGAGTTTTGCCCGGTTGGCGATGGATCCGATTTATGCCTTTGTCTTTCGATGGACTCTCAATTCCTTCCCTGGGACTTTTTTCTTCATTTCAACCACCGTCGCACTTCCAATCCTCGTTATTTACATGTAATTTACGCGGATTTTATGAAAAATTATAAGGGGAAAAAACTCGTTAGTCGTATCTACACGCATCCAAAATCAAAACATTTTATTCAAATCATGTGGCTTCCTTTTATTTTTTCCAGATATTTTCACTGTCACATGAAAACAAATGAGAGGCGAAAGGAACGTCAAATCGAAAGACAACGTAACGTTGTACAAGATCTTTTAAACTAAATGTTACCAATTCTTCCGTCATCTCGTGTAAGACCCGGCTAAAAACTCAAAATGCAGTCTTTAATTTTGATTTTCGTTTCCATTCCAAATCCGAACAGTACTTTGCTTTATTTTTCTTAAATTAAAATTTGAGCCACAACATTCTTACCAATTGCATTATAAATTCAAGGCTTTCTACCTACTTTAAACTTTCAAACAAACAATAAGTTGAAAAAATATCATGTGGTTTTATTTTAATTTTCCATGGTCCCTTTTTTGTACTGGTTCTGGTGTTTGGTGTCTAATAATTTTCATTTATTATTTAATGGTTAGGAGGACGGCAAGGTGATTTTGCCAATGGAGAAAGGTGAAAATGAAACTTGGAACATCAACTTTCAATCAAGGGCACTTGCATCAACCAATGAAAATTTATTTGAATTTACTCTGATATTTTTTATACATTTAAAAAATATTTGCAAAACTAAACACATAATAAATTATAAATAATGAATCATGGCGAATGAGAAGTGAATTCAAATTCAAAACTCTACAACTTTTTCTTGCTCCTGTAGAGTAGAATCACTTTAAGGGAAATTACTGTATAAATAATGTAAGAATTGCGTTATAAAATTTATGTTTGTTTTTTTAAGTCATAAAAGAAATGTGCTTTAAAATGGAATTAAATGTTATTATGTTTTTCAGCTCATGAAAATATACAATAAATCATGATTCAGTCATACAAAAGCACACCGTTTTGAGTATTGCGCTGTCCGCATCTTTTCGTCAAATAAACATTAAATATTAATTTCAAAGTTGAGGCGAAAAATCTGCACCTTCTTCATTCTTCATACACCATTTTTTTTTAGCTCCGCCATCTTGTATCTTGTTTTGAAAATGAAGTACTTTCCAGTCCTTCCTGATTTTTCAGCCCGTGAAGCAAGAGCACATGGTAAGAGCTACAAAAATTGAGGGAAAATATCAAAGATTAAAAGATACACTCGCCCTTTGGGGAAAGACTAATAATGAAGTGAATGCTTAAAATGACCATCTGCATTCAGGACTCATAATAGGATTGGCTGAGTGATCATTGCTCATACAAAACATAAACATTTATCTATAAAAAAATGGAGACGAACTTTGAGAGTTTTGTGGACTGAGACAAATTTCGCCTCTTTTCCCCGTTTGTGAGCAGATACTTTGGCAGTCTTGCTTATTTGACAAGTTGGAGCGAAAACAGTGTTTGTACATTTCCGCGGGCCGGCCACAAAATGCTTCAGGTCCTTCCTAAAACAACATGAAAAACAAATGCACATGACTAATCACTACGTCACCATGGTTACCCTGGTTACACCTGTAATGATTTGTCGCATCTTTTACAGATTACAGAAAACAAGACTGACCTCGTTTCCAGGGCAATCGCAATACACGGTTTTGTATGCTTTGTTCACTCTACAAGTTTTTACACCTCCTCCGCAAATTCCGGTGCAAACTTTGCTTCTGTACGCACCCAAAACGGGATGACAAGAGCCGACGTTTTGTTGACGGAGGTTTTTAATCCTGGTCCCGTTTCCAGTGCCATTTTTATCATCATTGTCACAGGATTCCTCCTCCGCGTCATCCACATCCACATCAACGTCGTCATCATCATTTGCAATTTCCTCTTGCTTCACAACTGGTGAACTTGTCTAAAAATTCAAATTCAAACTGTTTGCACGCTCTCCATAAAACTTTAACATGAAAAAGAATAAAATTTTCCATAGCTTACAAACTCTGTTGTCGAGCTTGGAGTTTGAGCTGGAATTTCCTCTTGAATTTTCTCTGAAGCGTCTTCAATTTCCCTTCGGTTGCTTTTCTTCTGGGTTCTTGAGGCGTCGAAGCAGGTACAAAAAGCCCGTCCTAAAACCGAAAAACAAAACAAAACAGCAGTTATCATTTGGTTTGAATTTCCAATGTACAAATATTGAATGACTATGAAAATTATATTATTTTTCTGGGTTTTTGTGAGTTTTTGTGAGTAGACAAAAGAAAAGCTGAAATGAAATGAAAGGAAACGCACTGGCATGTCCGGGGCTCATGCAGAAATCATAACTTTTCCCCAATTTCCCACAAATGTTTCTGCACGTTCTCGCCGACGGGTTGAGCTCCGGATGTGCACAATGTGTTTGTCTCACTAGCCCTGAACCACAAGCCGCAGTTTCTCCTTCCTGCAGCAACAAAATTGTGATTAAAATGAGAATCCGCATTTCAATTTCCAATTCATGTTTTTTTGTATTTATTCATGAATTCACCTCAGCTCCGCCACAGTCGCAGAAGACAGCTTTGTCGTCATTTGAAAATCTGCACGAGTTTTCATCGCTTTTTAGCGGCAGGCCACAGACAACAGCACACAAACCAATGTGGAATAAACCCTGAATCGGCTTGCACAATGGAAACGGAATCAACTTTACATTTCCACTTTTACTCTGCGTCCGATTTCCATTTCCACTGCATTTTCCTCTCTTGACCACTTTTTCATTCTCAATTTGAGGCTGAAAACATCAACAGGAATACATTTTAGTTGAATAATTTAATTCCATTTATATTTTTTTTATACTTGTCATGTAAAAAAATAGGAAAATCAGAGAAGCTGCATTACGTTGTTTGTTGTTTGAATTTGAATTTCTTGTGCATCTTGAGAGACCATTGCCGTTGCTGTTGTTGTTGTTTCTGTTGCTGTTGTCATGGTGATGGTGATTTCGGTCTCAATTTCTTGAGAACTGGAATTGGCTCTTGCTTTAGAATCTGCTTTTGCTTCCAGATCCAGTTCTACTGGACCACAACCCACATGTATGCACAAACCTGCTAAAACCACTACCATAAAAATGGCTAAAGGACGCATCTTGTCTTTACAAAATAAAAAAAGGCCTAAACAAGTTAAAGTTGGCACTGCCTATTTGGTCAAAGACAATTTTCCAAACAAATTGCGCAACTAAAGGATCTTAAACCAACGTGTTTTCTACAGTCCACACTCTAACGTCCTAACGTCTACAGCCAACTGCACGCACAAAGCGACTAAAACTACAGTGAAATTTAAAAGAAGATTGCAAGGACAATTGAAAAATGTGAGGAAGAAGCCGCCTTTGTCTTTAAGCAAGGCGTAATCAAAACCATAGGAAAATTTGCATGAAATTACGTAGGATATTATTCCCTTGACAAAACTGGACAAGAAATGTGAAAAGAGAAGAGTAGAGACGTTTTACAAGAAAAACCAGTTTTTTTAACCATGGACGAGTTTTGAGAGTCAAGAATATAAATATAGAATCAAAAAATTCCACTTGTCCGTTGTCCATGTCTGTGAGAGAGTTGACGGTGGTGATTGGTGATTGGGACATTTAGAATTTAGAGAAGAGGATACAAAGTTGTTTGTCTGTAGATTGTAGTTTGTAGATTGCAGACAGAGTATGTACAATGTAGATTGTACATTGCACATAGGTAGGTAGTTGATTATTGATCATGTTCTCGAGTCTCGAGTCTCGAGTCTGGCTCTGGATTTGTTGACTTTTTACTGGAATTGCAATTGGAAATGACAGTGTAGCTACTTTAATTTAATCTAATCTAATTTATGATCCAGGAATGTCAAATGTGTAGACTTTATTTACGACTTTAATTCGTGGACTCGACTCATCTCAACCAAATTGTGTGGTGCTGTGCTGTGATACCCTGACATTTCATGCATTGTTTTTTTGACTTGGAAAAAAATCATAAATTACTTTACCTTCAGTTTGGTAAGAGTTTGTTGAAATTCCTACATTTTTACTTTTCCCTCTTGATTCTTGATACAGATGCAAAACACAAAGACAATGTAAAATACATTGACCATGAACTTTGTCAATTGTCAATTGTCAACTCACTTTTGCACAGAATTCAAGGTTCAAGTTAACCAAATGACAATTCTGCTCCAAACTGCTCCAATCTCCAACAATAAAAAATAGATTTTAAATGCACTTGAATTCATCAACCACTGGCTACCGGTTACATCAAAGATCAAAGCGCTTCCACTCAAACCCATGAGTGACACTTAAAGCTGATAGCAGTTGTTCTGACGGCTCTTGGCGGGACTCGAGACTCGAGACTGGACTATCTGTATCCAAATCCAAATCCAAACAATTTATGCACAGTTTATCGCACAACTTTTTATTTACAAGTTCTAAACCTGTTCCCTGTTTGCACACTGCTAATTCCAAAACGACCACCTGGACTGGACTGGGAAATCTCACAAAGTTACAAAAAAAACTGGTGGAATAGACACGCTTTGGATTATTAATTAGTGCGGAAAGGAGCCTTATCCAAATGTAACTAAATAGAAATCAAGTATTTTGTTCTATGTCACTGTTTCCACTAGGAAAACTCAACACAAATTTACCCCCATTTGTTTCCCTCCGCACAGACGAAGAGTGTTTAAGTATTCCCTGAAAATGGGCAGAGAATCTACTTCTAATTCTACTTCCGAAACTGAGCAACTGAATTTATCGTCATTAAAAATTCAAGTAGTTAGTCAGACGGAAACTGGAGCAAGTGGCGGAAAATCTCGGAAGGAGAGCGAAACAAAAACCTCATCCGGATTTTGGAACAATTTTAAAGTCATTTTGTCAAGTATTGATGTAGAACCGGTACATTTTCTGTACAATGTTGTGTTTCAAATCGCCCTGATTATCGTCATTGACTTTCTTTATTATCAATCCTGCACTGTGAATCAACAAATGTCGGAGGAATATTGCACGAGGTATTTTTAAATAACAAGCGGGAGATTCTTAAATTTTAAATGTTACCGCCTTCAATATCAAACTCGTGTTTTTCCTTTCAGAAACAAGACCAAGGATGACTTGGTGGCGGAGAATGTGGCTGACATCAAAATTTGGCAAGAGGTCATCGACAACGTGTGTCAGGTCACACTGTGTCTTTTTATCGGAGCGTGGGGAGACCTCTATGGGAAAAAACTGCCGATACTCATCGTCCTCTCGGGAAATATAATTCAAGCTGCGGGACTATTGGTCATCCATCTTGGATTTGGTGAGGTGACCTCTGTCGAGGTCACTGCTATTTTGGCAATACTGCCAGTTGCCTTGACCGGTCAAATTTCTGTCATGTCATTGGCCGTTTATAGTTATGCAGCTGACAGCAGCTCTATTAAACAAAGAACCCTGAAAATCGGAGCCCTTTCAGCTATGGCCGCTCTTGGAAAGTGAGTAAACAAGTTAAAAACAGCTACTTGATTTCTATATTTCTTGTTAGTATAGTCATTTATCCTTAAAATATTGATTGTTGAAAAAGGTCAGCAGGTTCGGCTGTGGTGGGAGTTTTGAAGAAAAGTGGTCACGGCTACGCCTTGGTTTTTAGCCTGATCGGCGGTTTACAGGTCATTTCATTTGTCTACACACTACTCGTTTTGAAAAAGAATCCAAGTCAAAAGCAAGGTCAAAATGGAGGTCAAGGTCAAGGTCAGAGGTCAAATGAAACCAAGGCTGGTCTGGGTATTTTCAGCCTGCGGCATGTAGCGGAGACAGCAAAATGTTTCTTCAAGCGGAGGGAGGGGCGAATAAGACTTCACGTGTTCCTTCTTGCAACGGTCGTTGTCATGTCAAATATTCCAACTTCAGGTACACAAAGAAATTTCTATGGCTCTTTCTATGGCTCAATCCTTAAATTATAATCGAATTGAATTGTCTCATCTGAATCTGATTGCAGGAGAGCGAGCGGTTCTTCAACAGTTCACATTCAAACAGCTGAATTGGACCACCAGCGACTTTTCATTTTTCTTCACCTTTCAACAACTCTTCTTGGCTCTCGGTTCGTTCATTCTTTTTTGAGCTACAATTTTCACAGTTCAAAAATTTTAAAGGCTTTATTTTTCCAAAAACTAGATTTTTGTATGCATTTTAGGCGGGATTTTGGTCCTGTCCTTACTGACGCAAGTTTTCAAGCTACAGGATTCTTTCATTGGAATTCTCGCGGCGATCAGTAAAATCTGGTAGAAATCTCTTTATTTTCAAACATTTTCTCTATTCTCAAAACACCTTTGCTCCATCTGTTTATAAAAACATGGTAATCATTGGGAAAAGGGAAACGCCTTGACTATTGACTATTGATTTTTATTGCTGTATCTTTTAGCGGGAGTTTCATTTACGCCTTTGCGGATCGGACGTGGATCATGTATTTTGGTGAGTGCTTTGAGTTTTGAGTTTTGAGTTTTGAGCTTTGAGCTTTGAGGATATTTACAGTTTACAATCAAACTGTTTTGAACAGCGCTGCAATTATTTTTCTTTCAAAATTTAAACTAATGCGCCGTCCTCTTTTTTAGCGCCCGCCGTTAGCATCGTGGAAAAATCAACGGCAGTCGCATCCAGAAGCATGCTCTCAAAACTGGTCCCAAAACAGGAATTTGGAAAAGTTCTTTCCTTCACAAACGTGTTTTTGAGCTTTGCACAACTGGCTTTTGATCCTGCGTATGCCGCAATCTTTCGCTGGACGCTCACCACATTCACGGGCGGTTTTTTCTTCATATCCGCCATCGTCGCCTTTCTCATTCTCATAATTAACACGTACGATCCATTTTGTATTTTGTACATCTTTTGTCAAATTCAAAGTTTTACTGTATGAAAATCTTGGTTATCTGCATTTTTGAATTTTTTTCCAGGTATTTTTACTGTTATTCCAGAAGAACCTACAAGAAAAATCAAGTTTTGCAGGACTTGTCAAACTAGTTGAAGATCTTTTGTTACGAATCGTACTGTTTAATTCCAAAATTCCCAATAAAACGCGGACCTGCGAATTTTCAGATTCAGATTTTTTGTGACTTATTCCTTTTGCTTTGTGGTGCTTTTATGTACTTGGTGCACGCGCATAGATGTGCAGTTGATAAACTCTGCGCAGGACTTGCCAAAGTACCGCGAAGGGTGCAGCATGAACTCTGTGAAACACTTGAATAAATTTGGTATTTAATTATACATTTTACATACTCAGCATGCAATTACCTTGGGCCTCAAACATTTTTGTACTTGATAGTTTCTCGAATAATTAAATTCAAGCATTTTTATCCTGTTATGTTGTCATGGAAAATTGTGATTGTCATTGTTATTTTTACTCTTATTTTGAACATTTAATGATTGTGAATTGTAAAACGAGTGAAAATCAGAATTGGAGCGAGATTTAGATTTTCAACTAGACAAAATCAAGTGCCACACTTTTTTCAGTCAAGCTCATTCCGTTGCAAATAAAAGTGAACCGAAAAAAAGTAGCCGTGTAATTTTTATCCAAGAAATCTGACACATAAAACTTATTTGACATTTGACATGACAATTTTTTCCTAAACTTGAAATCACGTGGACAAAAAAACCAACGTTTTGGACCGACGAGTTTTGAATCAACAATCTGAACAATATCTTTTTGCTCTAATTATTAATAAGCGTAAATTGTACGAGTTTAAAAGTACAATGAGCTAAAGAAAATTGAAAGGATTTAACATATTGTCATCGACTATCTACTACCTACGCCATCTATCGTCTATCGTCTATCGTTTCCTTTGCCATGGCGAACTGTACAGGCACGTTCATCTGTCTAGGAATCTTTTTCTGTGTGAGTTCCACTACCAAAGAGCATCATCATCCTCCTTATTGTTTACAACAATAGCAAAACTGGACTTGTACAAAGTACAAAGTACACAAAACAAAATTGGCGCCACATTTCAAATTCCTACATTGGCTTTGGAATTAGGCGCGGGATTTTAAAAACTGGAAATTAATTGAACTTGATTTCCTCTGTGACTTTCAGATCTTTGGATTTGTATGTTTTGGCATTGCTGCTGGACTAGGAGACAAACTTGAAGTTTTGAATCACGCGAAGGGTACGGCTGCTTATGCGGATTCCTTGGACGAGTGCGATCCAAAGCGGAGAGCTGATTTCGATGGGAGCGTGGATAAGAGGCCATTTGCCATGTACCACAACAGGTGGTGGATATCCGCATGCCCTGGAGTTATCGCAACCTACGACTTGTATCCAGTCAATGAACGCTACACCCAGTATCGGTACATTTTTTTACCCGAGACCTTTCCGTCCATTTGCTCCTGTAAAAAAGGACGACTGACGACCGTGGTTTTAATGGGGCTTATCGGATTCACTCAGTTCGTTATTGGGATCGTCTTTTCCTGCATCGGCTGCTTGGTACCCGGTTCTTGTGTAAGTCAAAATAAGTAGCAAGATACTTATTGACCCGTGACCCGTGACCCTTGACATTAAAAAAGCACAATTTTTATTTTAAATGGTGCTCATTTTGTTGTTTTGACTTTTTGTAGTGTCGACCTCGAAAGGCGTGGGGGATCTTTTGCGGATTTGTATTAGTTTTCCTTTTTTTCTCCTTCGTTTCCTTCGTGCTGGCTCTTTATTTCCGGATGAATGCAGTCAATGAAGATTTGAAACCGGATGATAGATATGAATATGTAACCAATGGAAGGAATGGCGTTGGAATTGCATTTACCGCCTTCTGCGGGATCGACATGTTCTTGAATTTAATTGCGGCCATCATGGCATGCGTTGGATTTTGCCGAGCAGGCAAGAATAATAATCAGACTGATGCTGTGCAGGAACAAATTATCGAATCAAATGATGGCGAGGATCAAGGAAAAGATCAGGGTCAAGCTGAAGGTCAAGATCAAGGTCAAGGTCAAGGTCAAGGTTCGCGTCAAAGCAAAAGTCAAAGTCGAAAGTCAAAAAATTCTGGCCCTGACAATCCACCAGCATATTCAAAAAGTCAGTCCAGTACAAATGCGAGTGCCAAATCACAGCGAAGTAGCCGAGTTTCAAATCAACACTAAAATGACGCCATTTTGGTGTACAGAAAAGTTTTCTAAGCATATTAAATTGAACCGAAATAAATGGTACAGATAAATAGCCTCCGACATTCAGACATTGATATAGAAGAATCTCATATGGTGCATTATTCGTACTCGTTGAGCAGTTAAAAAATTGCATAAATTGTACTTTTCTCTTGTCGTGAATAAGAAAAAACACGATAGACAAAATCGGAATTTGAAATGTCAGCATGAAAAGAAAATTCTTCATGCACATTACCTATTAGACATATTGACATTTTCATGTCAATATTGAATATTGACATGAAATTCAAATTGTTAGTAAAATGCTCGAGTTTGGAATTATTATTATTATTATTATTTTCCTCCACTGATTCATTATTAAAGACCATTTGCCGAGACGCTGCGCGGTAAAGTGTAAAAGTTGCAAAAGCTTGAGATCTTTGATTTAAAATAAATTAGGGGTACACCCGATGAAATGTAAAAACCATTGTAAACGTTACATTTCAATGTAAATGTAAATTTTTCTGTTCT
>JAQGBH010007858.1:0-10454 GCA_034698265.1 Sminthurinus aureus | reverse complement strand
AGAAATTAAGTCATTTTTTGATGGATTTATACGTTTTAACGTAAAAAGTAGATGGATTATCTTTCGTGTTATTTTTATAAAATCCCGAGGAATTTTAAAGGGTTTTTGCATGGTTCCTCACCTTCAGACGATTGCCCATTTAAATTGCTAACTCATATCCAAATCGGCTTGTAGGATCCTGAGAAATAAAATAAATCGTGAAGCAAGTTTTGACATTTTTTCGACCTTTCCCTCAAATATCTCTGCCCAGGGGCAAAAGTTGCCCGTAATATTCTAGGGTTTTACTACACTCACTAGTCCCTCTCCAACCAACATACACCCATTCAATTCCGGGGTGGGCACTTCGGGTACTTTGCTTGTAAGAGAGCAAAAATGCCTTTACTATAATTAATTTCGTAGGATAATTGTCAACAAAACAGATTCATTCTTACTTCTATTTAGTTTGCAAAAAAATAACAACAGTTTGATTGACTTTTTGAGAGCCGAAGTACCAATAGAATTTCGTGAACGCTACACTCGCGTGTCTTCCGTTTGTGAAGAATTTCTCTTGAACTCCACTCTGAAGTCGGACTTAGCACATAAAATTATTTCGAGTGGCGTCAAAATATTCCCAGAATGTAAAAATGAAAAATTCAAAAAAAACACAAAACAATGCAAAATATTTGCCACAAAAACAGAAATGGAAATTGTGAAACACAAGCTCGTTGAATGAAGCATGAATTATTACCTGCAAAACCCCTGGAAACTTTATATGTAACATAAAACTAAAGAAATTTGAAATCAGACAAAAAATCATGTACATTTATCATGACCCGGTTCCTAAAGATAAAAGACAAGAGTAATCGAACTTTGAATTGATATTGTTGTTGTCTTTCTACTTATTAAACTGGTTGGGCAAAAGGGGTAAAAAATGCTGTAGTCAGTCAGTCGTCAAGTTTGTGACTTGATCAAACACATTGCAAAATTCGAATCAATCAGAATTCACTTCCTAGTTCAACGACGTATACAAATTATTGTGCGTGTTTGGGTCCTCCCGTTCGCCAAGTTACACTGGGTGGTTATGGGTCATACAAATGAACTGAAATTGAAAGCATGCAAATACAAATTGATTTTATATGTTACTGCTTTGAATTCCGAGTTGAATTGTTTGAAAGCATTTGCATTTTTATTGGTAATTATTGTGGAGTGGCATAAAAATTTGGGTTGGAAAAGGAACTACTGTAGACTTAAGATTGTTTTGTAGCAAAATTTGTGCCCATAAGAAAGCATCTCGTTTGACCTAAAAATTTTTTGATGTTTTCTTTCAAACTTTTGTCAAGTTTTTTACGAATGTCTGTTTTCCTTTGAAGTCACAAGATTGAAACGAGGTTAGGCAAACGGTTTTTCAAATCTTCAATTATTTAGTCGCAACCAAATTCCAAATTTCAGCCACCTAGACTTTGCGACTATGCGAGCGCAAAATATGGACCAAAAATGCTACGCGCAAAGAACTGCTTGTGGTTCAATTGGATGCCGTTTGAGTTTTTCCCCTCTCAATCACGCATGCATATGCGTAACATTACAAACAGATGGACTATCTCGGTCCTTCGAAGTTGATGATTGGGATTCAAAGTCATGTAAAAAGTAGAGAATAAAAACGTGTAGGAACTTAAAAGTCCATTCATGGAACTTTGGTCGTCAGACAGAAAGGTGAAAAATGATTATAGCTTAAAATTGTTGTCTGGAGGAATGTAATATTCAGCGTGACATAAACATAAAATCGATCCAAATTTATTTCAGCTTTCAGTCCTTTAGCTCAATTTGCCAGACCAACTTTTCCTTTCAATGCGCTCTTTGCATTTTGTTTAGTCAGTTTTCTTTAAAGTGAGGAAATATAAAAAGATATGATTTAAAAATTGTAACAATAGTTGAATAGAGTTAAACTAAAATTATTAGTTAGATTTTCCGCTCTTAGAAAAGACAAACAATATTCATTATTATTGAGCATTCAAGAATGTTCAAAGTCATCCTCCTCGTAGCTAAACGCAGTTGGACGCCTCTGCGTGTTCTCTCTTTAGGTGCCGTTTCAAATCCCATTTCTGAGCGACTGCAAAGCGACAACCGGTTTTCGCGTGAGTTTGAGGCAAAGTTTGCTGTGGGTTTTATACTCGCAACTCGGATGAAGACAAACCAAGGTTCTTTCGTTGTGAGTTTCAAGGTGCTCAGCCAAATGATCACTTGTTTTTGTTGAATATTCGCATCCTTCTTGTGGGCATTTAAAATTTCTGGTCGACTGAACGGTTTTCGAGTGTTTTTTGAACTCACCACTTAATTTTGCTTTGTACGGACACAAATTACATTTGAAAGGTCCTTCTGGATTTTCCTCGTGAGTTTTCATGTGCCAATTTAATTTACTTTTTCTTTAGTTATCCCATAGCAACAAATTAGAGTAACTAATGTCTGCGTTTGCTTGCACGTTCAAAAACGTTTTGGGTCATTTATCAGCCAAATATCAACATTTTTGGACGGAATAAAAAGGAATTAGTAAATTCAGAACACCATTAACAACTTTTCTTTTAGAAGCAGCCCGATTAATCAAATGCTTTTCTCCCAAAATTAGAAAATAGCCATTTTTGTTCACAAAACCGCAAAACATGAAAATCTTTGATTATGAGCGATCCGTAAAAGTTAAAAACTTGATTTTCGGCACAAAAATACTTTGCCCCGGACCCCGCACGGAGAATCCATAAAATTTTCAAATTTTTAAATTTTGTGGATTTTGGACCATTTCTGGGGCTTCAGTAATTTTTTGAGTACTGTTATGGACAAACGATTTTGTTCATTTTTTTGAAAAAACTGCGTTTTCGCATGACTAACAAAATGCAGTTGGTCTCAGGTTGCGCACTTTAATGGTTTAGCTGTAAGAATGAAATAGCTCCTAATTTTGTTTGAATTTAAATTTAACTAATTTAATTAAATTTTGATTGTGGTCATGTGACCACTCAAAATGATTCTCTTGATGTATTGAACATTAATTTGGGCGAGATCTGTAAAAATTCAATCTGTACAGCAAGCAACACGAAAAGTTTTTTTTACACATCTCGAAGAACATTGTTGATGGAATAGAAAAATGATATTCGTATCACGTGGATAAACACAAAAATCTAAAATAAACTGGAATTTGAAATCAAGGTGGCAAAAAGTGTTGACAAGATGCTACAAAATATTTTTAAAATCCCCTTGCAAAGGCGCAATGAGCAGGTGTTTTCTTTCGTAACTAAAGGAATCTGTGATGTTTTTCACATTACTTGTCAGTACAAATTTGTAGTCACAAATGGAGCATGGTTTTCGAATGGTTTTTCCTGTAGATGAACGTACTTGTGGTGCAAAGTTACTTCTGAGGCTGAAGTGGCAGCGTAATTGGATCCGGATACTGGGCATTTGAATGGATTTTCCTGAAGATGACGATGAATGTGAACTTGCAGACTGCTTTTTGCCGTAGCCGAATAATCGCACAGATTACAGCTGAAAGGTCGTTCGCCCGTGTGAACTCGACGATGAGAGTCAAGATCAGACGGAGTGAGAAATTTCTTGTCACAGTATTCACAAACGTGACTGGGTTTTGACGTTAATTTCCCTTTTGTAGCAACTTTTGACATTGTTTTCTTTTTTTCAACTTGAATGTTTTCTTCTAATCTTGGATTGCAATTTACAATTGGATTTTGATGAGGTTTTACACAAAACAGGGTCTAAAATTTGTTCCGTTTCAACCAGTATTGTTTGCGTTTTGGGTTTTGACTTTTAACTTACCATTAGTTTGCATTTAGCTGTAGTCAAAGGAAGATTGAAATCCACACTGCCGTTTTGTCCTGAGTCTTTCTCTTCTCTCTGTCTCGCTTTTGTTTGTAAACGGCCTGGCCTCGAGGAAAATAGAATGCCCAGCTTCAAATTCAGGGACAAGCTAAGGCTAATGAATCAGACCATTGTTTCTTCTTTCTCGTCCTTGTTTTGTTTGCCTCCGAGTTTCGAGTTCATCAATCTCTCTTGTATCTTTTAGCGTTCTTTTTCTTGTTTTATTTAAAGTAATTCATATTGGAAGAATCTAAAGCCTACTGCAGCCACAACCGTAGGGATTTACTTTGAAATTTTCAACGTTGAATAGAACCACAAGTTGTTTGGCGCAAGGGATTACAGGAAAAGTCAGACAAAGACAAACACAACCCCAGAAACATCCCGGTTTTGTACGACTTTTGTATTCTGTTTCCTTTTTTAATTTCCTCCTTCCGCTTCTGATTGGAATTTGGAAATTGAAATTTGAGAGAGTAAAAGAACAAAGAGCGTTTTTGAGCGAATCCTCCGGAATTCAGAATTACGAATTTCAAGCGTAATTTTCAAGTTTAACGCCGTTTCAAAAATTTATATTCTAAACGCAACCTCTTTGGGAGAAGACAAAATTTGTGGCGGGATGGACACTTTTCTAAAAATATAAAATTCACAGTGCACAGTACACAATCATGAGTTAACTACTTGGAAAATGGTTCTTGACTTTGTTTTCTCTTATTGCTATTTTATTGGGCTGAGAGAGTGCGCAAAATGCTACATTCAGTCAAGTTTTTCTAGCTGTAATAAACAAATTGGGAATTTTAGCATCTTCATTTTTATGATGTCTGTTTTATTTGATTTGTGCAATATATTATATTATGTAAATCCACTATGTTTGACAACGAGTGTGCATAGCTAAATTTTGCAAGAACGACATCAAACTAATGCACAAAATTATTCTCGAGTTACCTATTTTCCTTTTTTGTTTTCTGGGACAAAAATCCTCTACGAAATAGAGCTTACGCAAAATCAAATGCAAAGAACACGGTTGGAAATAAAGTTTCACCGTGTTTATATTTTGTGTCTGAATTTTTGCTGTTTGTAGTCTGCAGCTGCTTTTGCCTTTATATTAAAAGAGAAAGCAAAATATCGCCCTCTATTTTTGTTCGAGCTTCCTCGGCCTTGCTCTTTGTTTTATTTTGAAGCAGTCTCGAGTCTGGAGCCTCAAGCCTTGAGGTTGAGTCGAGGGTTCTGAAACTTGAACCAGAACTGTTGTTGCTTTTCAATCCTGTTTAAGCTTTTGGATTTATTTCCTATTCCATTCCATTCCAAGAAATTGAACAGGAAGAAATAGGCTTGTGTAACTTGAGCATGTTTAATGTTTTAAGTAGAAATTCGTTTGAGAGTTTTCTCCAGAATCTCTCTTTATACAGCACCATAATATATTTTCCCGAGGGAATAAAAAACAGTATGAATAATAAACTTCAAAAAATCAAAACCATGGAAAGCCAAAACTTTCAGTTCTACTTTCAAAACAAGTTCATCATGAAAATATCAAAACACCAAAATGTATATATGCATTTACAAAACACTGAAATGAAAGGAGGAATTTTGTACAAAAATTGAAAGAGGACAAAAGGAAAAGAAACTTGAATACACCATCTTCTTCTTGTTAAAGCTCAAATGAATAAGGATTTGCTGTTCATGGGTCTGGCGCTGGATGAGAATCAGAATGAGGATGTTTGCGTTTTTGGTGCGTTGTCAAATTGCTTCTAGAAGCTGCGGCAAAGGGACAACCGGAATCGGAGAATGGACATTTGAAAGCCCGGATTTTCTCATGAACCGCTTTCACGTGCTTGTTTAGATTAGAAGATTGTTTTGCTTGAAATTGACATCCTTGGAATTTGCACTTGTACGGTGTTTCGTTCGTGTGAATCCGCATGTGCCGAGTCAAATGATCCGATTGATGGCTCGAGAAGTCACAAATTCTGCATTTGTACTTCTTTTCTGAATCCGGATTGTGGATTTTCATGTGTTTATTCAGGCGGACTTTGTTGTTGGTTTTGTGCTCACAATTTGGATGAGGACAGGCCAAAGTCTTTTCCGAGTGAGACTCGAGATGAATAGTTAAATGACGTTTTGTCTTGGCCGCGTACTCGCATCCCTCTTCTTGGCATTTGAAAGTTCGCTCTTCCGAGTGAACGTGAGTCAGATGAATTTTGATTTCATTGCTACTTTTTGTCCTGTGTGGACATTTGTCGCATTTGAACGGTTTTTGTGGATTCTCCTCGTGTGTCTTCATGTGTCGTGCCAGACTAGCTTTAACCCCAGTTTTGTACAGACAACCCGAAATGGAACACTGGAATTCTTTTTCTCCAAGATGAACTATTTTGTGGTGAAGTGTTAAATATCCGGATCTAGAAGCAGAATAACCGCATTCGGGTTCTAGGCATTTGAATGGTTTCTCCTGGAGATGAGAGCGAATGTGATGCTGAAGAGTATCGTTGGATGTTGCGGAATATTCGCACAGATTGCAACTAAACGGCCGATCGCCCGTGTGAACTCGACGATGAATATCAAGAGCAGACGCATCAACACATTTCTTTTCACAGTATTCACAAATCCAACTTGACTTTGTTTTGGATTCAGGTTTTTTCGAAACCCTTGACATTTTTAACACCATTTTTTGTCTATATTTTGTATACTTTTATTGACTGTTTTTCCAAATCTCATCCTAGATTTTTGAGGATAAACTTCAATAAAATTAGTATTTCCGCTCCAGAGTTTTCAACTTTGAACTTAGAGTTTTGAGTTTTGAGTTTTGAGCGTGTGTAAATATTGAGCTTGAGATTCCTTCTGCAGAGAAAACAGTCAAACGACTCTCACTGTGTGTCTTTTTTTCAACCGTTTGTTTGTTGCATTCTCTACTCAGCCTAGAGTTCAAGGAGTAATGAAAATGGGGGGACGCTGAATGTTTCAAGGGGGTTGAAACTGGCCGCTGGCAGTTGAAACTGGGAAAGCACATGGGAGGTTATTTGGATACTTTTCTTGTGATTCAATATTCAATACCCTTGGAAAACTCGCCTCTTGCAAGGAACGACGGAAAATTCCCACTCGCTTGAAGCCAGAGGCAAAGAAGGGAAAAGAGGCTATTCACATTTATCTACTACCTGAGCTGCACACTGCACACTCACAAATTCACATCCAACTTCAAACAGATCCCACGCACAACCCAGAGTTTAAAACCCAATACAATGCATGGATACAAATATTCAAGTAGACAAATAAAAGTTTGAGAAGGGGAAATTTCTTTTCCAGCTCTTCCGTTCACATTTCATGTGTTTTGGTTGTCAAAGTAACCAAAATTATTTCAATTCTTCTTCCAATCCCCGATACAAACACAATTCAAGAATTCACAGAAGCAGCCACAAAAGTAAATGCACTTTAAATGAAACAATGTCCAATTCAATTTTGGAACTTTAAGTTGATCGTCTTTTCCCATCTTTGTACAATAAACTAGACGAGGAAAGATGAATTAATGCTTAATTCACACTAACAATGGAAACTCAAGGGGTGTCCGACGAGTTAAGAACCGAGACCCAGGTCATTCGACGCAGATTTTGACGCTGATTCCGAATATGGTGGTCGTTTTCCAGAATAGGACGTTTTAAAAACCGAAAAATTTGAAAAACTGGGTTTTCATTGTAAAATTGTGAAGAATTGTAAAACTTGGACGCCGTTTAAAGTTTTAAACAAGTTTTTCTGGTTTTTGAGTCTAATTTTTTCAAGTTTTTCTTGATTTTGAGCAAAAACATGTGCCCATTCAAGAAAACGACCACCATATTCGACATCAGCGTCAAAATCTACGTCGAATGGTTTGGGTATCGGTTCTTAACTCGTCGGACACCCCTTGAGTGTCCATTGTAAAACTTGTGCAGCGTAGAACTGAACTGATTCAAAATACAATACTTGGCAGACTGGAAGTAGATATTCGTACTATCAAGTCTATCCTACGCAAATCCCAGTTAAATCATACTAATTACTCACACGGCTTCCCACTAAGAACTGATACACAAGACACAAAAATACAAATATTTAAGAGCCACGCACAATTTTGCTTTGATTTTTGATTGAGTCCCACTGAATTTTTTCACGCTCATTTCAACAACAAGTTCTTTTATCCGTTGCTTGTCACAAATCTTTGCACTGCACAGTTATGGAAATTATCAAGATTCGGAAATCAATCATGTAAATTTAAATATTCATTGAAAATTGAAAAGCTTTTTGCATACTGACGATCACGAGGAAGATGACCAGAGGCAACTACCATCTTTCTTGGACCTTGAACAAAAAATGAAAACAATCTGTAAAAAATAGAATTTAGATGTCTGATTCGAGCATCAGCCAATTTATAAGTGGTATTTATTGTGAGTTGAATAGCAAATTACTCTAGGATAGTTTTTTAACCCTACAAAATAAAGTAAAATGCAACACAGTACAATTAAGCTTGTTCTGCATATTTTAGCTCATTATCAAAGGTCAAAGGCATAATAATAATGATTTATTTTAATGAGATTGAGCTGATAATTAAAATTTTCTGTGATGCTTCGCATGTTCAAAGTTCTAAGACAAGGCTGGTACTAAGACTGAATTTTTCTTCTACTTTTTATTCAACATTGGGAAAATTAGTTGATTCAAAAATACACTTGAGATAAAATAACCTCATATCTCATATTCAAATCAAAAACTCACATTTCTGAATAGCATTTTCACATTACAAAATACAAAATAAGAAATTAAATAAACAATATTACAACACATTATCCGAAGTTCAAGTATTTAAGTAAATAGAATTATGAATCATAATATTATTTGTGTTTTTTATATATAATACATCAAAATTAAATATAGTGAATAATTCAGACACAAATTCAAAGTTTGAATAAATGTAAAATATAAATGATGATATAATCAAAATCCATCTACACAAATGGAGGTAAAAATAAAACTGCTTGAGCAACACGTAAAATTCAAAAGAAATTCCAAAACCCCCAAAAGTTTCAAAACGTTTCCTTCTCAATTTTGTAGTCCAGATTTTCCAATAGTTGAAAAGCATGTTTTTCACTAACAGCCAGGGTAATCTTGTCCAAAACTGACTCGAAATATCCTTGGCTTTTCCCCAAAACTAAGCAAACTGCCAACTTTCTCAAATCTATTTAAATGTAACAAAATAAAGGAGCAAACATAAAAAACTATTTTACGTGGTCATTATTAATTTTGTTTATTGTTGTGTACAATAATATTAAATTACGATTCATGAGAATTTTTTTTTACCTTTAAGATCCAAAATTGACGGATTTTTCCTCTCCAACTCAAAGTTTGGTGTAGAAATTTTTATTCGGGAATCCCAGCTCTTGGACAACTTTTCAGCCACCATCAAATCATAAAGAAGGTTACAATCTTCTTGAGAAAATCCAGTAAAACATGAATCAATTGCTAGAAAAGCATTGGTCGAGCTGTCCACATGAATATTTAAATGCAAAGATTGGAGTTGTTTCAAATGAGTCCAAATTGCCAAGCCCACTTCCGGAAAATTATTCACTCCATCAGAATTGCGACCAATGGCAAGTTCCTTCAAATTTGGACAAATCTCAGAAATCCGAACAATGTCTTCTTGCGTCATTCCAGGGTCTACGATTTCGAGGCTCTTTAAATTTGGAAAACAATTGACGACTTGATCGTGTGGAAAAAAATGAGACCATGGAAGTTCCAATGCTAAAAATAGTAGGATTAAAAATACAATTTTATTAGATAAAATCCTGATCAAGTCATTAAAACACATGATTTAAAATGAAATTCATTTAAGATAATTGTAATAATTATTATTACCAAGAAACTGCAGAACAGGAAAAATTTCTGTCAGATTTGATCCTAAAGGGAAAACTCCAGAATTTTCCACTTTTCCTTTTTTTATCGACAAGCTGGTAAGTTTGCTGAATTTAGGAAGACGAAGACCAGCTAAAAAGCCCAATTGCTCAGTTTTCAACTTTCTCAATGTGTCTTTACTGGATTCAAAAAGATTGGAGATGAACACAGCTGCATGTGGCCAACTATTTTTCTCGTTTTGCAAGTATTCCACACCCACAGTTAATTCCTTCAATTTGAATCCCAGAGGAACTACAGGTTGTTCTTTGAGTTTGGACAAAAATTCAGTATTCAAATTGAATCTAGCTGCTTGGAGACAATGCAGTTTTCCCAAGGAATGGAGAATATGCAAACGTTCAATGCATATGGAAACAAGGCGGTAATTTCCAAAGGGCTCAATTTTTTGTAAATTGACAGAGGCACCAAGAAGATCAGTGAGTATTCCCCTGAATTCAAAGAGTAAATCGAGGTCCACATGAAGAACTTTGAGATGAGGAAGTTGAATTGGAATTGCTTGGGCATTCAGATTTGGTGGGAATAGTTGAATTGACGAGACTACCGAGGTTTCATGATAATTATAATTGAAATAAAATTGAAGACCAAGTTGTTCTAGTTTTGGTAGCTGATTTAAAAGCAAAAATTTCACATTTCTTGTAAATTTTATCAAATCTTTATTCAAAGTGAGTTGACTCCTTATTTTGAGGCACTTGATGTTTTCCCCAAAATCA
>JAQGBH010007857.1:0-10454 GCA_034698265.1 Sminthurinus aureus | reverse complement strand
TTGGGGTTTTGATTTTGATTTTTTTGTTGTTTTCTGAGCAGAGCGGAGAAATTCCATTTTCAGTTGTTCCATTTTCTGGGGGATGGAAAAAGCGTTTTGATAGAGAATTCCGTAGGTCAAAGTGCATTCAATGGCGACGTAAGCAGTGAAAAATCCCAGAAAAGGAAAATCGCGAGAATGGCGAATCGCAAAGGAATAACAAAGGATGGAATCTGACAAACAAATGATTTTGACGGCCAAGATGCAGAACGGGAAACAGCGGTTGAAGAGCTCGACAAAGACGACGAGTTTTTTCATCTCGCCCAAGATTTTACAGAGGATCCAAATTTCTCTCCGAATATTTCGATTCAGTTCTGAACGACTTTGGAATTGCTTTTTGAAATTTCTATAGCAGAAAAAAAATATTTAACAATTATCAAAACTTTTTAATCCGATGGCAAACCAAATCTCAAAGAACTTCACTCGGCAAAGACAAATTGTTTTAAAAACAAAAATCGAGCCCGGGTAACTTTTTTACCTGAGTTGAAGGTCCAGTCCCTGCAGTTCCAACTGACATTTGCTGAAGAAAAGAAGCTGAGTGACGATTGAGAAGAGGGCAAAGACAATTATGACCGTTGTGGAAATGATTTCAACAGAGAAAAGCCCCAAGAAACTGCTCAAATTTTGGTATTGCGGTGAAAGAGCAGAATACAGAAGTTGAGGACGAGTCGGATCAACTGCCAAAATGACGAGACAAAGGAACTCCGCCACAATGAGCCCAAGAAAAACTAAGCCGGTCAACAGTTCATCAAGCAAATACTGCGGCGGCCAAGTCAACAGCGGACGAATCCGAATTTCTTTTCCATCTGACTTACGGTCAGCCTCCACTTGATTTTGAGCTGACGCTGACTCAATTTCCGTTCCAGATTTTCCTCCAAAACTCCTCTCTGAAACATCAATTTCACAAAATAGGTCAAGAATTTTGAAGCAATTCCAACCATAGTCTTCCATCATTTTTCCAAGCAGCAACAAAAGGTAAAATTAATTCATTTTTCCTTACCTTGGACATTTTTTGTCGAGTTTTCAAGTTCCTCCTCCATCATTTTCTGCACCGGATTTTCGCTCTCCACAAAAAGTTGGTTGAAAATCATGATGCATTCGTCTGGATTTGCCATAAACACGCAAAATCCCATGAAGTTGAGTAGAGAATAGCCAACCGCACACAAAAAATGGAGGACGAAATGATCCCATCGGAAATATTTCTCCGGCTCCACCATCGTCGACTGCACGAGTCTCAACAACATGTAAAAACAGTGAGAAATCCCAACAGAAAAATAAATTCTCCACATGAAAATTCTGATTTTACTCGACTGCCTCCGAATTTTCCCAGTTTCCAAGTCAATTTTAAGCGGGAGGAGATTCAAAGCGGAGAGAATTTTAAATGCATTAAAATTCCACCCATTTTCTTCAAAGGTCAACATTTTGATGCACTGGTCTTTGCTGTGGAATATTTTGCGCTTTGTTGTGAAAATTCTTTTCAGTTTTACAGTGGATTTGTCTGCTTAGAAGAGTTGATTAGGTTGCGCTGAGTTTTGAGTTTAGTTGAGGAATGAACCAGAAATATGAGAAATGGACACCAAAATGTCGGGAGTGCCTAAAAACAAATCACAAAAATCACATTTACAACCAATCACAATCACCAAATCAATCACAACCAATCACATTTTTCGTCCAAACTGCCAAAACCAATCACAGACCAATCACGAACCAATCACAAACCAATCACGTCAGTCCGGACAAATGAGCCATGCTACAATTACAATATTATTGTAATTGTAGAATGGCTCATTTATCCAGACTGACGTGATTGGTCTGTGATTGGTTTTCATAGAATTTTCGAAAAATGTGATTGGTTGTGATTGGTTTGGTGATTGTGATTGGTTGTAGTTGGACTTTTTGCGCAGAAAGGAGAAGGACGAAACGAGAGAAGAGAGAAATTGGCATTCGGAATCTTCATGTTTTATTCAGGTTTTGCACGTGCAACGCGTGGCCACCTACGAGCTTCAGCTTTATTCAACTCGCTTTGTGTTCGTTTGCCCGAGATAAGAAAACTGAATGACCCAAATTGAATTTACGTAAGTTGTTTTCGTCTATCCGTCCATTTGCCTTGTTGCTATTTAAATGAAAATGGATGAAACAGCAAACAGGAAAGAACAAGAGGCTTTTCCGTTGTACCTGCTCTGCTTTGTACTTTGTGCAAGAAACCAAAATGACATGATGTATAGAAATTTGCGATTGGGCTTTCTGTTCACAAAATATAGGCTATGTAATTTACTCTATAATCTGCTCTGTTCTGGGTTTTATGAAGATTTACGCAAACCCCAAAGCTCCAAGCTCAAAATTCAAAGCCTCGACTTATCCTTCATTTTACTGGACTGGATTTATAAAATACCTGAATAATTCAGAATCATGGAGCATCGAATATTCATGGTATTTCTTACTGATAATTGACAATTTTCCGAGCCACTCTTCACTCTACTCTGCTGCTAGTTCTTATATACATAAAGTACAGGGGAAATGGACACAAAGTAAAAGATAACAGCGTACAAGTAGACGGACATTGGACATTTCACTCTTCGCTCCTCCTTCTTTCTTATGTGTGCAATGCTCAATGTTGACGTTCAACCTGATGAAATTAAAAGATAATAAAACTGGCGGAAAACCCAACTGGAATTTGATTAATCAGACTTTCGGTAGCTCCTGTGCATTTTCCGCCTCCTCCGTTTTCTTCTTGTTGCATGCTCAATAGAAGCGGGGTTAAATCGACTGGGTGGATGGGTTCCTGGGGGAAACTGAAGAAAATCCGCCCACCGTATCTCGCCTTTTCAATACATTTAATTACATCGCCGTGTGTTTTTGGCTTTCCTATAGAATTAGAATTTCCAATGAATCCCACAAACCACAAATACTTGCAAAATATCCGCAGAATCGTACAAATTCGGAAAATATACGCCATTTTCACATGATTTGCGCAAGCGGAAACAATGTCGATGACTTTGGATTTTGTTCTTTTTTGGTCTGTTTGAATTCCTTGGAATTCTTTTGGGAGAAAAGTAGAATAAACAAACAGAAAAAACAAGCAAATTCGAAATGATGGCTCATCATGAGTCATGACACGGACTTCAAAATCAGAGTCAGATTCAAATTCATCACTGCCAATGATAGGAATATGTCAGCAAAAACAGGAAAATGACATGTCAGTGGCATAAACTGGCAAAAATGGCAAAAACCGGCATTAACTGGCAAAAACTTCAATTTTTTCAGGTCTTTTCTTTGTACAGAAAATTCAAAATTACATGAAAATTTTACTGCCGTGTTGTGAAAAACTTGCATAAAGTTATAATTTAACTTAGAAGTTTTTAAAAATTTTGATGACATTTTCAAAAAACGTTTGAAAATTTTGAAATTGAAAAATTGAAAAAAACTTAATTGAGTAGCATGTTTTTTTAAATTAACTAAAAAAGGAACATGAAAACACTTTTTAGAAAAGACTTGAACGAAATCCGGAGCCTGAACCACTAAAAAATTAAAATTTTCAGTTTATGCCAGTTTATGCCATTTATGCCAGCTCCTATCATTGATCACTGCATACGAGTAGTTTTTGATTAGACAATAATTATTCTTTCTTATTTATTCACTTCCACAATAATTATTATAAATTTTTATCACAGTTTTGCGTTTCGCCTGATTTTTTCCAGTACAGAATTATGACAACTCTAGACTCTAGACTCTAGACTTCTCCCCCACATTTGAATTTATCCAACTTTGCTCAACTTGGAGTTTTTGGATATCAAAACTGTTAGTTTAATTGTATCGAGTGTCCAGTATTGAATATTAAATATTGAATAATGAGTTTGTTTTGATTGAAGTTTAATCCATTCCTCGTCTCTTTTTTTATTGGTTGTATCTCTTGTCTGTTTTTATCCATTGCTCATCACTCATCGCTCATCGTCAAAGTTGCACAGATTTTCATGGAAATTTAACACTGGGCATTTGAGACTTAATCGCCACTTTTTTCTGTCTTCATTCTGAGTCTTGGCTGTCATAAAATAAAGTCAACGGCTCATAAGTCATAAAAGAAGAGAGACGAGAAGAGAAGCGAACAGAGAGTGGAGGAAGAGGAAACCTAGTCAAGTTTTCATTTCAAGAAATTTGAGAATTTTTTCTGCAGTGAATATCAAATGACAGCAGAATCCGAGTTCAGTGATTCATAATTCATAATCCAATTCCAAATCCAAATAACAAGATAATTTCATCCCAATGAACACTGAACAACCAGTCGAGCTTCAAGCTGTGCATGTACTTTTATTTTGCCTTTATCCTTTTCTTCACAGCTTCACATTTCTCCACTGTCCGCCGATCATTCAGCATTTCCATTGCCTTTGTCTGAGTTTGTCGGGCAATGAGAAAGAGCCTCTGATTTTAGTTCTGATTCAAAAGTCTAGATTTTAGATTCAAAGTCCCATTTTCCCTCCCTTGTTTTGCACCTAGTATTTTGTAGCGGTATAAAAAAGGAATAACATTCTCAACCAAAAACCAAAAAACCAGCAACAATCAGCATTTTCAAGCTCCACAATCATAAAAATTCAAAAACTTTCCCGCCTCATTTGTCAAGGTGAGCTGAGATTTCCATTGTTTTCCAACAAACTTTTAAACCACTTCATTTGGATATTCATTTTGAAATCATGTTGAAAACAAACAATCCATTCAAATTTTAATTGTGGTTTCTTTTTTGTTTTTTTGTTACTTTTCTGGAATTTCAGGCACAACTGGAAATTGGAAATCCGAGAAGAAAAAATGAGAAGAATTTCTAATGTGAGATTTTTCTCCTGGATTTGGCTCCTTTTCATTTTCGTCCTTGAGCTGAACATGAAAAATGTTTGTGGCTTTGAATCTGAATCTAAATCTCTTCTTAAAATTCCAGCCCTCGGTCGAATTTCCCACGGAATCGGATCTCTTTATGACGGACGAAGTGGAAATTTCCTCCCTCTGGAATTTTCCGCTCTCTCTATACTCAAAAAAAGTCATGTCAAAAGAGAACGCTCTTTCAGCTTAAAAGGTGCCACTTCGTTCCCAAGAACAATGGGAAAAAAACTTGAAATCGTCTTTGGTAGCGACAACTTTCCCCCCTTTAACCACAAAAATGGACTTGCTCTTCGGGCTGTTTTGGGAATGCTGGAATTTCCGGAGAATGGAACTGCGGGCCTTCTTCTGGACAAACAGACAAAAGCGGAAATGAGCGACATCTCCAGTAAAAATTGGGTCGTCTCTAGCTTTTCTCACACTTTTAAGGATGAGTTAATTCTCCCTGAAAAAGAGTTTGAGCATTTCAATGAGAGTGAAAAACTTTTGCAGGAAGCAATTCAACGGGATTTTCAAATGGCAGACATGTCAGTTCTCAAAAAGGCCACCCACGTCGTTGTCAAGGTGACTCGAGGCTCAAAAAATGTGCTTTCCCTCAGAGTCAAGAAAAATGCAAAGTTAGGGAACCAAATAAACCCCTTTCGTCCACTTGACTCTCTCAACTCATCAGTCGTTTCATCCTTCAGAATTTTTAGCGATCCCCCAGATGTCGATTTTCAGTCGGATTTTAATTCCAGTTTAAATTCATATTCAACTTCCACAACAAATTCAAGTTTTGACTCTGTGAAAGATAAACTGGCGGTCAAACTTTCGCCATTTCAGGAAAATCCAGTAGAGGGCGTCCCACTCTCATTCGGGTTGATGCCGATTCTCGAGTTTCTCAACAAATCCGGTGTGCACCTGACTTCATCTTCACTTGAGAAATTCCAGGCTTTGAATGGAACCAACTGGAATAATCCAATGGAGATCGATCACTCGCCTTCCTTTCAAAATTTGGACTGGAGTTGGCACCTCCTTCGAAAAATCCCCGAGCTCAACGTCACTTTGCGTCAATGCCTAAGGGAAAATCCGAGAAAAGATGCAAAAAAGGCGGAAAAAATGCTCAGGATCTTGAGAATCTTCACGTTGACTTTGAAGAGAAATTCACAGTGTACAAAAGAGATTTGAGGAGTCGTTTGGAGAAAAGTTCAACGGGGACGGAAAAAGATGCAGAAATGTGGGAACAAATTTACCAGAAGCGGGAAACAAATTCATCCGGAATTCACTGGAATTTTGTTCAAGTTCTGGAAGCATTCCAGTTGAAATTTATGGATCTCGGTGGAGAAATTGATCGCAGAATGGATTTTTATTCCAACAGAATTTTGATTTGTGCGGAGATAACGGACGAGAAGAAAGGATGCGATGCAATTCCAGATTCTAGATTTTCTAGATTCCAGTTTGAATTATAAATTATAACACCTTACTAAAAACAATTAAAAATGCAATAATTTATTTTGTCAGCTGTGGCTCGAGACTCGAGACGTTGAGACGCGTTTCAACTCTGAACTAAAAAAGTACATGATTAAACCTTGAATTTTGAATTTCAGTTTAATCTGCATAATTTTATTTAGTTGATGAATCTTTGAATTTGATTTGATTTTATATTTGATTTGCATGGTGAGAAATTGGGTTAAATTGATCATATTTTTAACATTAATCAGTTGATCCAGAATTCGAATGATCACTGATTACCGATTAATCAATCAGCAGTGTTTTGTGTTCCTGGTTCTTTCTTGACATTGGATTTCCGTTTTGCATCATTTTAATACCTTTTTCAAGTACAATCAATTCAAACCCATCAAAAGTCAAAAGTCAATCAATCCAAGAGTTTAAAACCTACTCGAAAACAGTACAAACAAAGGTGTTGAAAACTATGGCTATTAAATGGGATTAAATTCACTACGTTCTACGTTATATCCAGAATCCAGTACACAGCAAAGATTGCAAAATACAAAATACAAAATGTAAAAGCAGCCAACACTAACTGACCAAAATTTCATTTGCCTAAGATTTTAAACTGCCAAAATGTCAAGTCATCGACATTGTTTTTCCATTGGATCAGCAATATTGGTTAAAACTTTATTAATTTTGGCGGAAGCCGCCATACCGGAACCAGAACGGGAAATCGGAATGTTCCCTCAGGCTCCGATAGAACCGACGCTGCTTCAAATTTTGAACGTGGCTTCGATTCTGGACGACGTGGCGGAAACTGGCTGTTGGATTCATCTCTGTGGAAACATTATGCGAGCTACAGGAGAGAAAAAGGAATTTTCAATGGCAACTCAAATCGGCTTGGAGCAAAACCGAAGTTCACGAAATTTAATCCCTGTTCTGTTAACAGACGGAACATGGAATCAGAGACACAGAAATCGTTTAAGCGACGGACTCGGTTTGACAGCACGAGCCAAAAATTCTCACTGTTTCATCAACCTGTTTTACTGGCCTCTGGCGTTTTTTTCTTACAAAAATGATGGTCAACTCGTCGCGGAAATTTTGTACGTGCAATCGAAAATGGAAAAGTACACAAAAAATCATGTATTATGTCACGTTTTCGAAAATAAAATGTGTGCAGAATCATTAAAGAGCCATTTTGTGGCCAAATTTACGCTCATCCTCTTGGAAATCTCGGAGCATGGAAATGTCATATTCAGCTGGAACTTGAAGGAATTGCAAGAAAATCAAAACCAAAAGAACCAGGGAAATTTTCCTCGGCCCTTCATTTCAATTTTTCTGTCCTCTGGGAATTTTGACACACTGCCGCTTTTGATCTTCACGATTCCCAGGAGCGACCCAAAACAGACACTGATCGAAAGCACCAGGACGGAAAAGGAAATGACAATTTCTGGTGTTTGGCTCGTAGATCACTTGACAATACTGGAAGAACACCAGGTGATGAAAATATCAATAAACTGGAGGAGAAACTTGATAAAATATTCATGCTATTCCAAAGTTATGTCTAAGAAGAATTTCACCTCAACAAATCTGGAATCTTCAAGAAAATCATCCAAATTTCAAACTCCAGCGGATCGAATCCATCCCGTAAAATTGACGATGGCTCTGGAACATTTTCTCAACTCTGTTGTTAATGACACGTGGAAGTACAAGGAAATTAGCTACACGCATCAAGACTACTGGGGGGCTCAAAAACTCGGAGTGAGGATATCCCAATTTCCACCTGGTTCAAAAGAGCTAAAACTATTACCTGTCCGTTGGATTTGGACGGGAAGCAAAAACTACAAATTTATCACGAGTAACCGGGTTTTCAGTACAAGAACTGGGCTTGAGATGTACACAAAACCTTTTCAAACCGAGGTTTGGCTCCTTCTTTTTGTTTCCGTGGCAACCACTGTCACTGTTCTACTCATTTTGGCCTTGGCTTTGTTGAAGAATCACAAAGAAACTTCTTCAAAAATAATTGTGATCTGGAAGATACTGTCCGAACTCTGTTTCTGGATCATCCAGATTTTGATGGAACAACCTGATCAGGAAATTCCACCAGAATTCCGAATCCACCAAAAAAATCACCAAAAAATTCATCAAAAAACCCACCAAAAAAGTCACCAAAAAAATCGCCGAAAAATTCACCAAAAACTCCACCAAATTCACCAAGGAAATCACCAAGAATATCACCAAAAAATCCACCAAAATCACCAAAACTTCATCAAAAATTTGTTGAAGAGATCCATTCGCTTGATATTGGTTGTTTGGTTGATGATGAGTCTGATTTTGATGAATGGATATCGCGGAATAGTCAAAAGTGACTATTTGCTGGATTTTCCTTTCGAAAGTGATCCGAAGTGGAACAGTTCGCTGGATTTCCTCAAAGACGGCACTTTCTTCGTCTACTATGCTCAAATGGACTGGAAATGTGTGGAGTTGAATTGCGAAAAAGTAATATTCAACCTAACTGAAACGTGGAACAGCATGTTGGACTCCGAAAAGCCGCCATTTCTTGAATCCAGAGTATTTGACAACTACTTCAAACTGAAGCCAGGTTGTCAATCTTTGTGCTCAAACATGGAAGTATCCTTTGAAAATTCCGGCTGCATGAGTTTGAAACCTTGCCAGGAATTTTACAAGCAGCTCCTCATTCGAATTCGCCAGAATATCACATGTACGACAAAAGTGCCGGATCTCATCCTGAATAAATTAAGAGACCCAAATTCCAAAACTGTTTTTATGACACCGGCTCCCGATTTTCCCTTCTTTTGGAACTACTTCAAAAAGGAGATGAAAGAACGGCCGGAACTCAAAATGAAGTTCATTCACAATGGACCGGAAAAGGACGAAAAGGTCCAGGAAATTTATGGCTTTTCAGTTGCTCTGGGGATGGCGGAGAATGATCCGGATTTTATTTTAAGGCCGTTAAAAATCCTGTTGAGTTCTGGAATTTTTTGGTGGTGGGAAAAATGGGATCAAATTAAATTTCACCGGGATCGACAAATTTGGAGAAACTCAACAGAGTTCATTGACGAATCTCAGCCAGAATTTAAACCACTTTCATTTACAGATTCGGACGTTCATCTCGTCTTTTTAATCTGGTTCCTTTTTCTTATTCTCCCAACAACCACTTTCGTTCTTGAAATCAGCATAAAATCGATGAACTAATAAATTCACTTTTCTGAAATGACACAACAGCTGCCGACCGCTGATCTCTAATGCACTTTTTGAAACAAGGAAGCCCCTTTACAAATTTCGTAAAAATTGTTTCTACCGAGAAAAAAGGATTTAGTATCGATTTATTTGAATTTTGTGCACAAGAAAATGGCAAGTTTCATATTGAAAATCAAAATCAAAGTCAAAATATTTTGTGTGCAGATGAAGCTCAATTTCTGATTTGAATTTGTTGACTATTCGGATTTTTTGGTGCGGATCATCATCTCGGTTTTGGGGAGGGATTTATATGATTTTGTCCACGAATACCAGAAAATGCCCTCGACACATGAAGAATCTTCTCCATTATCTTGATAAGGTCAATTTAAATGGGAGGATGCACTGCAATCCTTAAACTGCAAATCTTAAACTTTGAGGTCAATTTACAGGTCAACAGGAAATCCTACAGACAAATAAGTTACACCCAGTGGTGATTTTGTGCCGGAACGGGGCGGAACATAGTTCCGGCACTTCTGGAAATTAATTTTAAATAAAATTCATTGAAATTACGTCAAGTTATAAGACAACCCATTTGTGACGGTAAAACGGAACGTGTTTTTACATCTTATAGATGAGTTATATCCAAAACTTTTAACGATTCTATCCAAATCTGAAAACGCTTTGAGCTCGCTTCGCTCGCTGTTTGCTGCAAACATTACTGATTGAACAGCGTTCTTCAATTTCTTACAACTCGCAGAAAGGACTAACTTGAAAGAGGTTTACACAAAAATTGATTTCAAAATGAGCGGCTAAACTAGATAAAATACAGACTTTAAAGCCATCGTTAGAATTTCGGGCAGCCCAAACTCTACATTTTCCCGTGCATAAACGTTAAAACAATTTGAATCAAAAGTGTTGCT
>JAQGBH010007856.1:0-10454 GCA_034698265.1 Sminthurinus aureus | reverse complement strand
GAAAATGTTGAATGGTGGAATTCAGGTGCGAAGACACCATTATGACACCGAAATGTCATGTCATTTGATAGGAATTTCGACCAAAGTGACACCAATATGACACCACATAATGTCGACACATATTATTTCAAGGGTAATGTAATTTTTAATAATATTCATTCATGAATGTAAATATATGTGATATAATGTTATGTGAATAATGTGTTTTTTAAAACCAAAAGTAAACATAATATGTACTCAATGTCCAATAACACAATAAACATGTGGGACACAAAAAAATGTGACCATTTGTGCCTAGGGTCGGAAGTGAAAGAGAGAGAAAGAGAGAGAAAGGAGAATTTGGGGTACAGTTAAACAATGAAAGCTATGCGGAAACAAAAGCTGAATTCATGAAAACTCACATTGTAGAAGTAATAACAGTAATAATATAGAATATAATAGTAAAAAATGTCAGGAAATATCTAAGTATAATATAATATATGAGTTTATACTAGTATATGTGTACAATTTTTAATAACAATAATTACTTCAGAGTTGTAATCAAACATATGTCATATCAGTATGTATGGTATAGAGAGAGCTATCGACACAGGGTATTTAAAAAAAAAAGAGAAAGTTTTCAAATTCCATATTTTCTGAACCTCTATGTGTAGGACCAAGATTCAAAGTTGTTTTAATACACGAAAGCTCAAAGTTTTACTGCATGTTCTTACATTTTTTAGGGGTACTGTAAAAACTTCAGGAAGTTTGCGAGTACACTAAAAATCTAGACTTGTGGTCCCAACATTGTCTATCATTTTTTCCGTTTTTTCCTGGTTCTCAACCGACAAAGATGTTCCCTCTGTCATTAGGGTGTTTTAGATGAGACTTGTATGTATAACAAAATTACGATCATTAACACAAAAAATTACAACAGTTAACTGTTCAAAGTGTCAATCCATTCCGTTCAAGAGTTTGATGTTTAAATATTACAAAACGTTGGTTTCCTGACTATTTACACGTGATTTTATTCTATTTTAGTCACACTTGTTGAAGTAAATTATTGGTTTTAACTGACTGGGTAGAAAGTACGGGATCATCTGTCTGTATCTATACTCATGTGTGCATTTAATTTCTAACTTGCATTTATAAAAAGAAAAAGAGTTGTAAGACATTGTCAGTGATCCTCGTTTCTTTTCTAATCCTTACTTTTGAATTCATATCTCTTGTAGATAGGAAACAGCAGTCAAAGGTTGCTGGTATTTTTTGTTGTAAAACACTTTTTATTTCTTTGCTTTACTAAACCCACTTTGAAACTCGTTGGCAAGAGTTGTAGGTTTAGAAAATATGGAATTTTAAAACGGAATCCATTTTACTTTTTTGAAAAACCCTGTGTAATATAATACAGAAAGGGCAATTCAACTCAAGGATTGAATGACTCACATACGAATAAACTTTGAAGAAGATTTATTCTGAGAATTCCAAAATCTTTCTGCTCACAAAGTAAAAGTTTATTTCACGTTCGTGTAGGAGAAATGGAGTAAGTTACATAATACGATGATGATGATAGAGAGAAAAATAAGTAAAAACCTACACAACGGTTTATGAATTTGGGGTATATTATGTGTACAGTTTTGGAATCCTCACAATAAATAATAGACAGGTGATTTTGGGTGGGGCTGCTTAAAAGCAACTATTCAAAATGGGAAAAAGCGTTTGTGGAAAGACTTTTCGACTTACCTCCGACGAGTGATCGAGAGGATAGATAGAGGCGTCTAGATTAGCAGCGTACAGAGAGAGAGTCATAAAAAAGAGAGAGAGAATTTGTCAGAGGAGAGCACAACATCAAATAAGTTCCAGGTTTTATAGAGGGTATATAGTGCAATGTAAACAAGCCAATATGGTATCTTTCTTCGAGTATACGTAATGCTATAGTTGTTTGTCGTCCTCTTCTTTTCTTTTGGATTGTATGTAGACATTAACAATATAGGTCTCAAATCAAACAACTCAATTAAGTTCATTGCGATTTTCTTCTACATAGATTCAGAATTTGAAAATTTTTATGCATTGTTTTTATATAATGAAGAAATTAGGAAAAACAAAGGAGAAAACACTGGTAATAAAAGTAAGTATAAATAAACAAAAATAAATAAATAATGAAGCATTGACCGCAATTTACATCGAAGGCACACCGAGAGAGAGAAAGAGGTGAAACACATCCAGATGACTCGTGTGCGACCCTTTTTGTTTATTTGTTTGTTTGTTTGTTGTTGTTTTTTTTAAATCAAGGAAAACCTAACGGGTTTTTAATTCATTGTGTACGGAAAAAGGAACGTAAAAGGAAAACAGAAACACGAACAAAATGTATATGTAGCTCAAAAAAGAAAAGATAAAAAGGAGGGAACAAAGAAATCAATCCATACCTTTTCGTGGTCTTTGGGGAGGGGGAGGACCTCGTGCCCCGGGTCCTAAGGGTCTTCTGGAATGATCTGGAGCTGGACCTCGTCCTCGAGCTGGACCTCTCCCACCTTCATGTGCCTCGGTCAAAAAGTTGGAGGGAACTAAACCTCGGACTCCATTCAACTCACCCTGAAGTAATTGTAAACCAAAATATTCAATAACATTTAGAAACTTTATATTGGTTCTTTTAACTGATACAACCTAGGATTGTCTGTCTTGATTTTTAAACAAAAATTACCATATAGAATCCATCATCATCCATGTCTCCGTATACGTAGATAATATCACCGGTTTGAAAGGATAGTTCAACCTGTACCGTATTTATTATATTTATTTATTTTAGATTAATTGTTTAGACATTATAGAATCGATTTTTATTGTATTTTCTATAAGCATACTATTTTCTAATCTATCTAGAAAGATTTTAGGTATGAGCTAAACACTACGAATGTACTATAACTACCAAAGTCAACAAAATTCCAGAGATCATTGAAGAAAATATTTCATTTCTCTTTTTTTTTGTAGTTTTTTAATTATTACGGTACGCACAAATGTACTATGACGGTTACGCATTGAGAGCTTATCTTGATTTACCTCTGTATCCACATTAGGTGACAACTCTTGAGGATCCTATAGAATAAGAACAATTGTTTAAAATTAGTTAATACACCATTACTAAAAATGTTGAAAATTTCATTTTATTCATCACTCACATAATCGTATAGAGCCACCATCTATAAAATAAATAAAAAAGAAATTTTTTATCAAAAACTTTACCACATTTATCAATTATAAACAATGTAGAATTTTTGTAGTTTTTAAGCAACTTTTACTGAATAAAGATTGAAATGTATTTCAGATTTCAGATGACATGTTATAGTAAACAAATATTACCTTTTTTACTGGCATATTGGAATAAATATCTCCCCATCTATCGCGACCCATAGCCCGACGTTCTCGACCACTAATTGTTAACTGCTCTCCACTCTCCTTTTATGTGGGAATACAGAATATAGATACATTATTTATTTTACATTTCATGTCTTATTACAAAACTAAAAAATATGTATAACAATGACTAATGATCTAAGAAAGTCTACATAGTATTAGGTTGAGTAGACTTAGAACTTAGTACAGGAAATTAAAATGTAGACTGTACCAGTTCTTGTGCAACTCGTTCATCGTCAGCTTGAACTTCGCTGACCATGTTACATGGAACATACCCTCGACGCTGTCCAGCCTCTCCCCAGTAGAACCCATCGGCGTCCTTTTCTCCATATATCTACAATATCATGTATAATGATTGACAGTTATGTTTGTTTTGGATTTTTAAAATACAATGCAAGTAAATCTCAAGATAACTAATAGTGACTTTCATTCTCTTACTGTCATTTTTGTATAAAATAAACTAATAACGTGCTGAAACTAAAGATTTGCTGCCAAAAGAAGAAAAATGGTATAGTATAACTGACCTTAATCATTTGGCCCTCTCGGAATGGCAGCTCCTCTTCACATGCGTCAGGATTTGGAGACATTGAGGGAGGGTCATAGTCAAATAAAGCAACGAAAACACGGTGACGGGGTCCAGGCCTTGGAGGTGGCCGTCCACGACCTGGACCAAACTGAGGATCAGAGGAAGACGGGCCACAGTAATCATCTCTATGCGGTGGTGGACGTCTTTGTTGATGAAGACCAGGAGGAGGAGCACCATGAGGAGGGCCAGAATGATGTCCAGAATGATAGCCTCTTGCAGTTGCTGGACGATCTGGGGGAAAGGGAATCCTACTTGCAGGGCGAGGATCATAATCTCTTGAATGGGGACCATGCTGTCGATCTAAAGTGATTTCTGAAATATTAGCTCATGTATAATATATGTATGTAGTATGTACATGTGTATTTACTTGTTTTCCCATCGCTAAAAACCCAGAAAACTTTACAAACTTTATATTCCGAATTCTACTGCTCCTAGTGATTTTTTTGACACAAATTTAATTGAAAATTATTTAGAAACTCATAAATTGTTTGAAAATCTTTTCTTTCTTTTTTAAATTCCCATTTAAAACTTTTCAATCTGTTCTTTATTTTTTATAGGGAATTTCATGCGTAAAAAGTGAAACCGAATTCTGTAACTATTATATATGTTTGAAATGATTATGTATAAAATATAAAAATATTACTTTTCTACTGTTGAAGTATGTGTGTTCTGTGAAATGTGCATACGGGTGCTTATAAATAGAAAAGAAAAACCTTTCTTTCTCAATTTCTGCCATTAAATTTCTTTTAAAATCTATTTACCTATTGATGGAATGTTCATTTGATATCCTCCACCACTCATTTCTCGATCACTAAAACTTTCTTCTTCTAGCATATTTGCATGGCGCCCACGCCGGGGTAGACTATTAGAATTCTGTTAAGGCAAATAAAGTTGTTGTTAACATTTAGTTTTAGCTTCTGTAAAGAATCCCTTCAACTTTTTTATAAAAAATTCCTTGAATAATGAAAAGCTCATTTTAAATACTAACCATTATTTTGTTGTGCCTTTTGCCTTTTAGAACTTGAGCAGGAATAGATATTGGAATGCTATCGGAAGAAAGGCTATCTCTTGATTTAGTGCGTACTGTTACTTGCTTTGGAATTACTCCTTGAAAACGGTTCAAATCCAATAGTGCGTGATCACCTTTATGAGTTTTAATAAAACAAAATAAATATAAAAATTTCATTTCTAAGTCCAAAAACCTTACAGTATCATTACCAGTTTTATTACTTTAAGGTTAAACCATATTATGTGTAATATACGCCAATTGTTTGATTTTAAATATGTACAATGTACATAGATGAAGATGTTGGAACAAAAAGGAATCATCATCAGACCTGCAGCCTCCACTTGCTCTAACAAAATTCACATTTACCATTTACCATTCCCTATACGTTTCCAGGGAAAACTATGCAGGGAGCACAGTGCGACAAACTTTGAGAACAAAGTGTCGGTCCATTTTCGTTTGCAACTCTACATTTGTGTTTACAAGAAATTAATTGTTTTGGGGGTATTTATTTACCTGATGGACTATCAATTTCCAAGATTTTTCTTCCATCAGCAAAAACAGCATAACCTGTAACTACTGCTCCGTTCGAAGTTCCACTTTTGAGCTAAAAAATATATGAAAAGATTATACTTGTAGAGTATGTAGCTATGTAGAGTATATAAAAAATGGAGAAAGTTCAAAAAATTCTTTATATTACAAGATAAGTACTTGCATAACAGGTAAATTTAACTAATTGATTAAATAGCTAACCGGGTGCCATGTAACCAGAATTGTATTGTCTTGAGGACCAGCTTCAACTTGAACATCAACCGGAGGATCAGGGAGACCTAAACAGCCTCAAAATAGTAAACGACAGAAACAACACTCAACGGACGACCATACAATCACAATAAAAAAAATAATCTACAAACGAATATAATATAATATAATGACTACAGACGCTAAGAATCATGTACGTTATTAATGTACTTCAAGCAGTTAAAACATAAAACTAATACATAGCATGCATAGTATAAGAATATTATATTATTATATAGAACTGGAAAATAAAATATATAAAAGACAGAACATAAAATATCTATAGAATAAAACATAATACTAAATAATATATACAATCTACAAACACATATATACACATACATACACATCCACTACATGTTGCATAATATGTTACGTATTATCAATGTGAATGAAGTGAAAATACCTTTAGGTAATGTCCGGAATTCCGTATGAGATGACAGTTTTTCCATCTGTTTACTATTCTTCTCATCGAAATGTGGAGCTTTGATATTCTTTGAGCGAACTGTAACTCTATATGTTGTGTTCGGAGTGAGTCCTATAATATTTTTGTACAACAAATAACAACACGTTCATTTTACTTGTGTCATTTCATTACAAAAATGATGACTATACAGACTACACATTACACGGTGCACATTTTATACATTATGTATTATGTACTTTAATATCCTGTGTATAATATACTTAGGTATATCAACATGTAACATATAATATATTCAATGTGGCCACGGTATGGACTATACACGGTAGAAAAAGTACATTATGTATTTATATAAAATGATGATAAGGAGAAGACTAGGAAGCAAAATCAATAGTATCTGGAAAAAACCCCAGAAAAAACAATGATGTAAAAGAGAAAGGAGAAAGAACAAGACGAAAAAGTACAGGAAGAAAACATGTACTATACTTTAGTATATGGAATAATAGATCAAACCCTTACTTGCACTTTTTCTACTTTACAAAAGAGAAGAAACAAATATACAAGGAGAAAGTGGTGAAAGTCTTACCAGTAATTGTGTGTCTGTAAATTCCTGGTTTTACTGTCCTAACCTCCACATTGTTTACACATACAACATGTTGATAGTTACTGTTACTTGGAAGCCACGAAATCACTGCTGAAGTGCTCGTTACATTACTGGCACGTACACAACTAGGACACAAGGGTGCGTCTTTTCCTTTGAAACAAGTGGATAACAAGAGCACAATTTACATTCCTTGTATGTATACAGTGTACAGTGTACAACCTACGTGTAAAAAGTATAAGATAAATTACTTGGAAACATTGGGAAAGTCTGAACATTTACCTATCACCATTGTGCATGCTGCATCCCGTGACGTTCTTCTATTAGGCGTTACAGACCGAACACTTATTCTATGCGGCTAAATATTGTAAATAATAAAAGTACATTATATTATTGCCATTATTTTTCTTTGTTTTTCAATTTCCCTTTTCACAAAGTATCAAAAAGGTGTGTCAAAGTACATGTAATCATAATATTATGAACATTGAGCATACATTGCCAATTCAACATTTGGCAAGGAGGTTTTTAAACATTTTTTTCTTTCAGATTCTTACTCTATTGCAGTCAACTCCTTCAACAAGAGCACGCGTTCTTTCATTTGCCTTCACAGTACATCTTAAAAGTCCATTTACATATACTTGATAACTATATAAAAAATATGTATCCAATTTAGTCAGTTTAAAATCCAATCAATGGTAAATAGTTATTGACCATGTTGTATAAAAATATTGAAAACGTTCGTTCTTTTTTGTCTTAACCTGTCGATGGTTCCAGGAGGACAGTCAGGGGGATTCCAACCAATCAGGATACTTTTATTCAATTGCCGTTCGAGTGTAAGATGCGTAGGTGGGCTCACTAGCACCGAAAAGAGTAAGTCTATCAATAAGATCAATCAGTGCCAAACATGCAGGGTATTTACTACGTGTTCTAATTTGCATTGCATTGTTTTCAAATACTAAGAAACTAAAAAAAATAAAAATTTTTCTCGAATAGACGTTGAAAATAAACAACACCAAATGCTGCCATAATGTATGCAGTCCAGCCATACAATGACGTTATTTGATGTAGTCACTAACTGTAATACAGTATTTCATTGTACACAGTAGAATACTACTAAATCATACATATTATAATAAATAAATAAATAAAAACTAGTACTAATATTATGTAAACAGCAGACTCAAAATCTAGAGAGAAATGTGTGATGTGTTACATCAAGTATATATGAAAACATACCATGTTTTTCTGGATCAGAATCATCTTCTAGAACATCTTCTAAATCCAGATATCCATATTCTTCATTTCGTCGATGCATCAGTTCTTCTGAAAATTATAAATCGAGTTATTTATTGTGATCACTATGAAGAGAGTGTCTTCTACATTTTCCTATCAAGTTTTTAAAATATCAGAAGCAATAATAGTTTTTCATCATTCTAGTTCAATTTTAAATTCTAAACTACAGAATCAAGAGTAGACTATGCATGATAAAATTCTAAAATATTATGCTATTTTTATATATATTTTTAGGTGTTTATGTATCATACAGATTTTGTACTGCTATAATTTGACATCTATAATCTACAGTAAATCTATATTCTATATTATGTCTCATAATATAGAATATAGAAAATCATTCTGTAGGAAGTTATTCATATAATATACTAATATTTTTTTTCAATTGTCAAGATTCAAGACCAACTCTCATGAAGTGTCTGCAAAGTCATGAGAATGTATATATATATACAGTACTTTGTTACAAATATATTGTATGTATTCTTTATTCACAACCAACAAATACAAACACAAACAAACAACGGAGATACAAAAATAACTAGGTAGGCAAACGTAAGTAAACAGGAACTTAAGAGAAAAAAAAAGAAAAACATGACAGCTTTACATCAAATCATAAAAAGGAAATAAAAACACACACTATGTACATATTATATTATACTAGAAGAGTACTACAAATGTAAGAGGTTGGTAAGAGGACACTGAGAAAGACATGCTGCTTTTTGCTTTATTGGAACTTTTCTTTTTGTTTTCATTCATTAGTTTGGTTTGGGTTTGAGTTATAACCTCTCCTTCTTTTCTGGTTCACTGATTGATACTGCTACAAAAGCTGCTATGATAGGGGGGCATGGAGTGGGGCTGATAAACTTATGTGGTTACTTATACATCTATATATATATAGGCGTAATCAACTGACTGATTGAGAGACTGAATCAGAAGAAATTTTTTAGGACAAACCTCGTGTCCGGACTTCCTCATGTGAATTGCACACCAATGCAGGCAAGGTTCTCTTGGTGCGATTCTTGCTTCTTGCTATTATAGAATCAATAGTATATAAAGATGCAGACAACATCTAACATGCATTCATTTATAGTATGAGTATCTTACCAACCAATTACACAATAATATTTAATAATAATTAATTAACAATAATAAGACAATGTGTATATATATAATATGCATATATAATCATATAATATATTATAATGTGTAGCCAACTACACTAGTCGAAATTCATTCAAGTACCACACTGATCACTGCATCAGTAACACTGGTACCAAATAAGAAGAGAAAATATAGTAGATTATACAACTATTATTAAAACATACATGTATGTTCTTTAGAACCTTGAATAAAACTACTATTGTTCGTTGTTTTAATTCTGTAAATACAAACAAAAAAAAATCCTACTTCATATTGAACGATAAACGGTGCGTTCCATATTAATTGTATCCCTATGCTTACTTAACAGTACATAAAGTTTGTTTTTATATTGTACTGCTTTATTTACTGCTCAAGGAAAACGACCGTGTGTAAATTTATTCAATTTTAGAGAGTTTTGTTTTTAATAAATTCTTCGTATGTACCCTGCTCTTTTCCAAATTATATTGTTAGAAAGTTTTCTTTCCTAAAAAAGCAAAGAAAAAAAGCAAAATCTGAATACGTAGTAATATGCTGACTACTAATTGTTTATTCTAGTGTGTTGTAATTTATCAAGTTAACTCCTACATACATCAAAGCAATACAAAAGTCTGTATTGAGCATTAAGTTCAATATATGTATGTATATATTATATAGTATTGATTGCAATGACTCATGAGTGACCTGTCATCAGTACACGTTGCGTACTTAGACTAACAAAATTTGGTAAAACTAAAAAAGACAGGCCAAAAAGCTAAAGATGCCTTCCATTTCATCCATATGTGTTACATGTTGTACTTTAGTAACAAGTTATGTGGAAAATAATATGTTGCACAAATAGACAAAATGATGGAATTACAAATGAAGAAAAATTGAAAATATACTAATATCGTTCGTCACTAAAGTTTCCACTGTGAACACACAACTTGTGTTTTTAGCTTGTAGCTTGTAGCACGCTGTATGCTGCGTATTGTATGTAAGGGAGTGTGGGGCAAAGAAAATCACTCCAAACTTTATTTAATTTAAATTTATGTAGAAGTGTGTTTGATACAGTGGTAATATAAATTGAAACTAGACTATATGCCTAACCTGTAACATGTAGTTTCAGATTTTTGAAACTACTCCTCTTCTCTGGGGGAGGTGCTGAAAACAGGTCTCCGAACGCTACCATGCGGGGCAAAAAAAATCACTCCCCATTTTGACACACCCGGGCAGAAAA
>JAQGBH010007855.1:0-10455 GCA_034698265.1 Sminthurinus aureus | reverse complement strand
TAACCTGAGTTTTTCAGCGTTGCATTCGGCAGAATTCTGGCTGTTTGCAAGCTGGAAATTTCACGGGCTAGAAAACCTAACAGAACTCGGCGGGGAATTTTGATGCGGGCATGACCACAAGAACCAGAACCAGAGCAACAACTTTTCATCACCGAGTGAGTACAAATGTCATTGACTGTTGACTGTTCACCGTAGACGAACAAAATGTAAAGGACGTGGTCTAAATTCTAAATTCTAAACTCTGAACACTGACATTTTAATGCGAGTTTTGCATCGTTTTGTGGATTTCTCGTCCGTCGTCTCTCATTTTAAAAGTAAACGCGTGCAAAAGTACAAAGTACAATTCATTTTCTCTCTTGATTTATTTCCTTTTGAGTTTTGACTAAGAAAAATGAACATTGGAATGTTAAATTTACATGAAACCGTGAGTTTTGAAGTGGCTACAAATATTTTCTACCGATCTTACTCATGGCTCATTAAATTAGGTCTGGAGACTCGGATCACCATCAAGAATTCGTACCGTCATTACAAGAACAAAATCAAAATTGTGCTCAATAATCCTCTTTTACAAGTCGCAAATTATGTTGCAAATCTCAAGGAATTTTTGGAGAAGCTGACAATTTTAGTTCAATATTTCAGTTTTTCTCTCGCTGGTTCGTTGAATGTCCTCAATTTTTCACCGTCACTTTCTTTGGAAAATTCACAAGATGTCCAAAGAAATTTCATACTTTACAAGAGGAATGAATCAAAATGTCGAAGTGTGATTTTCTGGCTGATTTCTCTGGTTTCTCTGGGGCAGTCGATTTTCATTTGGATCAGATTTCTTGAGGTTCTCGTGGAGGAGCCAAAAGTCAACGTGGAAAATGTGATTCATTTTTTGTATGTAGAACTTCATGCCTGTTCAAGCTTCACTCTCGTGCTCAATAAAATATTCCACGGAGATGAATTGATGACGTTTTTGAATCAAGTCAATTGGCTCGCCAATTATTTCAAAGGTAAAAACAAATTAACAATTGCAAAATTAAAATAATTTAGATTTTTGGTAACTATGGCAACGAATTCTAATTTTAAAATGTTTGTGGTTAGAAATTGGATCGTGTGAAACAGAAACGGCAAACTCAAAGGCAACGTGGATTTCATCCTGGGTGCCGCTCATCATAATTCCGTATGCTGCTTTATTTAGTATGGGAATTGTTGTGATTTGTCTCGTTCTCTTTCTTCTTTATCCAACGGCGCCATTGTACATTTTCTCCATCTTTCCTGAGCATCTCCAAGGCAGCGGATGGATTTTCGTAGCTTGTCTAGTGTGGGAAACGACAACTGTGGCTCTGGGTCTACTTCAATGTTACGTCGGCATTTTATGTCTTGTGATGCTGGTCTACGCTTCAAAAACGTGGATTATCCGAATTCGGTATGATGCATTTAACCATTTTACAACGAATTTTGATTCTGTTTGATTTCTTTGGTTTGGTTTGATATTTTTTGCTCTTGTAGAAATGCTGTAAAATCCCTGAGCCTGAAACACACAATGACAAATGACCACAAGAGAAAAAGAGAGAAAATCCTGGAAATGTACAGAATCCTCCAGCTCAATAATTCAACAATGAATAAAACTTTCAGCACTTTTGTCCTTCCCGGTTTCACGTTTTGCATCGTCCTTGTTGCCACGACATCTATTTACGCCATCTTGGAAATTGGAGGTCGTGTTCCCTGGTTCATCTACATGATTTTTCCCGCCCTCCTCGTCGTCTCTTTCGTCTTAATTTTTTTCATGTACAAAGAAATGGCGGATATCTACAAAAAGTCAAAGGAACTTTTGGAAAATATTCTCTTTCCCGCCATTTCTACAACAACAGCAACAGCAACAGCAAGTTGTGCATTGCGGGTGAAACAAATAAAGTGTCTTCGACCTCTCAAAGTCCAAAATGTGTTTTTTGGGCGAATTACACTGGACACAAGTCGAAGCATTGTCAATGAAATCATCAATTACGTTCTACTGCTGCTTCAAACATTGAAATAGGATTTCCAATATCACAAATTACCTTTGAAAATTCTTTTCGTAACAAAAAATTGTAGCTAGAATTGGAATTTCCAAACTGCTAATTGTAAGAGGAGAAATCAAACGTGTGCAAAGGATCAAAATTTATTCATTTAATCAATAATTCATTTGGCTCCATCTAAAATTTGACTAAGATTTTCAAGTCGTTAAAATTTTATACAGAAATAAATAAAATTTGCAAAAAATGGAAAACTATTGTATTTTTATTTTGTTGTATTTTGACGCCGTTTGCATTATTATTGTACTTTTCGGTCAGTTTGTTTCTAAGGTTGATGATGTATCTGAATATCAGTCATAAAAGTTCCACGCAAAATTCCTAATAAATTCCATATCGTCGAACAGTGACGAGAAGTCGAGCCAAATTAAACAAGAGGAGCAAAATGACCTTTGGTGTTGAAATCCGCTCAAATTTATGAAACTGTCCAACTTTTATTCCCAGATCTGGAATCGATTTTACTCGTTTCGCCATCTCCTTAGAAAATTTCTCGGGATTGGATTTGACGAGAAAAATCATTTCGTTTTTAATCTTCTTGAATTTTCTGGGAACGGCAAAAGCTTTACTGTACAAAACAAAATTGACAAATTTTGTTCAATATTTCAGTTTTTCTCTCGCTGGTTCGTTGAACCTCCTTAATTTTTCCCCGTCTCTGTCACCGTTAAATTCACAAGCTGCCCGAAGGACTTTTACAGTTTACAACAGAAACGAATCAAAGTGGCAAAAGGGGATTTTCTGGCTGATTTCTCTGATTTCACTGGGTCAATCATTTTTCATTTGGATCAGATTTCTGGATGTTCTCGTGGAGGAGCCAAAAGTCAACGTGGAAAATGTGATTCATCTTTTGAGTGTGGAATTCCATGCAGCTTCATGCTTCACTCTCGTGCTCAATAAAATATTCCACGGAGATGAAACCAGGACCTATTTGAACCAAGTCAATTGGCTCGCCAATTATTTCAAAGGTAAAACCAAATCAATGATCGCAAAGTTTAATTATTTTGATTTTTGGTTGTTTGTGGTTAGAAGTTGGATGGTGCGGAACAGAAAAGTCAAAGGCGATGTGGATTTCATCTTGGGTGCCCATCATTATCATGCCGTACGGTGTCATATTCTGCAGCGGAAGTGTTGTTCTGATTTTGCTCTTTCTCTTTCTGCTTTATCCCAAGGCGCCAGTGTTCGTTTTCTCGCTACTTCCGGAGCATCTCCAAGACAACGGATGGATTTTCATGGCCTGTGTTTTGTGGGAACTTTTGTGTGCGGCTCTGGCACTGTTTCACGCTTTCCTTGGTGTTTTTTGCATTATTATAATGGTATACGCTTCACGAACGTGGATTCTGCGGATTCGGTAGGAAATGCCCCTAATTTTAAAATCCCATGCATTTTTTAAACAGTAGTCAAATGATTTTGGATTTAATTTTGCTTCTGTGTTTTGGGTTTTGGGCTTTTGTAGAAATGCAGTAAAATTGCTGAGGCTGAAAAATACAATGCCAAATGAAAACGACCACAGGAGAAAAACACCGAAAATCCTGGAAATGTGCAGAATGTTCCAACTCAATAATTGCACACTCAACCAAACTTTCAGCACGATCGTCGTTCCCGGCTTTACATTTTGTATCATCCTGGTCTTAACGACGTCCATTTACGCCATTTTGAAAATCGGAGGTCGCGTCCCCTGTTCATCTACATGGTTTTTCGCGCTCACTTCTTGGTCTATTTTGTGTTCATAGTTTTTATGTACAAGGAAATGGCGAATGTCTACACAAAATCAAAGGAGCTTTTGGAAAATGTCATCTTTCCCGACGTCTTAACAAAAACAACAGCAAATTGTTTATTGCTCATGAAGCAAATGAAATCTTTACGACCTCTCAAAATTCAAAATTTGTTTTTTGGGCGAATTACACTGAAAACAAGTCAAAGCATCGTCAATGAAACTATCAATTACCTTCTGCTCATGCTCAACACATTGAAATAAGAATTTGATTTAATAAATTATTTAGGTTTGCATAATTTTTCGCTCTGTATAGAAAACGTAGGGAAAATGTAAAGCGTCAGAGAAATTACAAATTGGACGAACAAAAACTGCTCGGACGAGAAATGAAATGTCGGCAAAGAATCAAAATCAAATGTCTTAATTTTGGTACTAAATTGGAAATAAATCTGGAGAACCATGTCAAATTTTATGTGTAGAAATAAATAAAATTTGCAACTAATGTGAAAGGAAAATTAAAATCTATTTTTTATTTTGGTACAGTTTGACGCCGTTTGTATGAATCTTTTACTTTTGGTCCCATACATTGTCGAAGATTGGGTATAGAGACTTGGAGGATTTCAATTTCAGAGCTGTATGTTGTATGTAGTATGTACCCTCATTTGATTCAGAGCTCCTGAGGCTAATAGCATTCTGCACCATTGCAAATTCTTGTGTTTTTCATAATTTTTCTGAAAACTGATTATTCATTATGCCTGTAAAATTTAGAAACACTGGGAAATTACAGAGTGCAAGAAGGAATAAACAAAGAACATAAGTTAACACAATTTTAGTTGGTGTCGTGTTTTTCGTTGTTAATTGTTCGTGAAATGCACTTCAATAACGAATGACTCGGAAATCTCAGAAAATGTGGAATCGCAACCAAATTTAGAACTCATGAAGAAAAGAAAAAAGAAGGCATTTTATTATTCATCATTTTAGAGTTTAGAGTTCTAAAGATTTTCATTTCACATGTCTGATGTTGAGATTTGAATCTGGATTTGAATTTTAATGGATATTGAATCATTTTCTGTCACTTTCAAATTCCAGATTCCAGATTCCAGTCCAACTTTGTTCGTCTCTCAAAATTAATTTTCTGCCGGTGTCCGTTTCTTTAGCAGTCTCGTCATTTAATTCACTGTTCTGTGTACCAGTTCCAAAGTCAGGAGCGATTGACAATTGACAACTGATGAATGACCAACTGGACACAAAATGGAGTTTTATGAGTTTCAAGTCTGGAGTTTAGAGTGGAACACGGATAAAAATAAAATAAAATGACAAGCGCCAATTGATAAATTCAAACTGTAATTACGCGTTCAATTATCAACTTGTGAGTCGGGACTCGTGACTCGAAACTCGAGACAGGGAAATTGCTTTTCAATCAAAATCGGAATTTGTCGTAAAATCCAGAATCCAGAATTTTCTCTTTGTTTGTACTGAAATTGTGACGCATCCATGGCAATTTGTTTGTCCATAGTTCTTTATCCCTTCTTTGTAATTTTGTGCAATCGGTTAGATTTCTCTACGCGTTGTCGTACTGAAATTGGTTGCTGATTTCTGTATCAAAATTGAAAAGTTGATTGTCGATTGTCCAGTTTCATCACAGGTAATGAAATAATAATAAATGCGAATGAGCCGTGAGTTGAGAGTTGACAGGCGTTTCAATTTTCAATAAATATTCAGACTCGCTTTGAAGCCAACAGAATATCAGTAATTGGTTTTTTAATTGATCCGACTCTAATCAATCCAAGTCAAAAGTCAACATTCTACATTCTAAAGCGTACACGTCGCAAAATAAAACTGGTTTATTATGCGGCAGTCGTCATGGAAACCAGAACCAGAGCAACAACTATTCCGCACCGAGTGAGCACAAATCCCGTTGACTGTTCACCGTAGACGAACAAAATGTAAAGTACGTTGGCTAAATTCTAAACTCTAAGCACTGATATTCAAATACGAGTTTTGCATTGTGGATTTTTCCTCTTTTTTATCCGTCCATTTTATAAGTCAACGCGTGCAAAAGTACAAAGTACGATTCATTTTTTTCTTGATTTATTTCCCGTAGAGTTTCGAGTAAGAAAAATGAACATCTCCATTTTAAAGTTACACAAAACCGTGAGTTTTGAAAGGGCTACAGATATTCAGATTTTCTCCACACCTTACTCATGGCTCCTTAAATTAGGCCTGGAAACTCGGATCAGCATGACGATGGCCAATTTGTATCGTCACTACAAAAGCAAAATCAAAATTGTGCTCAATAATCCTTCTCATTTACAATTGAAAAATTATGTTGCAAATCTCAAGGGAGTTTTGGAGAAGGTGACAATTTTGGTTCAATATTGGTGTTTTTCTCTCGCTGGCTCGTTGAATGTCCTCAATTTTTCTCCCTCATCAACGTTGAATTCACAAGGCGCCCAAAGAAATTTGATAATTTACAAGAAGAATGAATCAAAGTGGAGAAATGGGATTTTCTGGCTGATTTCTCTGGTTTCTCTGGGTCAGTCGATTTTCATTTGGATCAGATTTCTGGATGTTCTCGTGGCAGAGCCAAAAGTCAGCGTTGAAAATGCGATTCATCTTTTGTATGTTGAACTTCATGCCTGTTCAAGCTTCTGTTTTGCGCTAAACAAAATATTCCACGGGGATGAACTGATGACGTTTTTGAATCAGGTCAATTGGCTCGCCAATTATTTCAAAGGTAAAAACAAATTTACAATTGCACAAGTTAAAATAATTTAGATTTTCGGTAACTATGGCAACCAATTGTAAAATGTTTGTGTTTAGAAGTTGGAAGGTGTGGAACGGAAAAGGCGACATGGATTTCATCCTGGGTGCCGCTCATAATCCTTCCGTATTCGGTTTTAGTGAGTCTGGCAATTGTTGTCAATTGTCCCGTTCTATTTCTGCTTTATCCGACGGCGCCAATGTACATTTTCTCCATCTTTCCTCAACATCTCCAAGGCAACGGATGGATTTTCATTTTGTGTCTCTTGTGGGAAACGATGAGTGTGGCTCTGGAATTTCTTCAAACCTACCTCGGCCTCTCTTGTCTTGTGATGTTGGTGTATGCTTCAAAAACTTGGCTTCTCCGGATTCGGTAAAATTAGAACGAAAATTCCATGCACTTTACATTAATGACATGAATTTTGATTCTGTCCAATTTCAAAGGTGTTGTGTGATTTTTCCTTTCGTAGAAATGCTGTAAAATCCCTAAGCCTGAAACACACAATGACAAATGACCACAAGAGGAAAACGGAGAAGATCCTGGAAATGTACAGAATCCTCCAGCTCAACAATTCTACAATGAATAAAACTTTCAGCACTTTCGTCCTTCCCGGTTTCACGTTTTGCATCGTCCTTGTTGCCACCACATCTATTTACGCCATCTTGAAAATCGGAGGTCGTGTTCCCTGGTTCATCTACATGCTTTTTCCCGCCCTCCTTGTCATCTCTTTCGTCCTAATTTTTTTCATGTACAAAGAAATGGCGGATATCTACACAAAGTCAAAGGACCTCCTGGAAAATGTTTTGTTTACCGCCATTTTACCTCCAGCATCAACAACAATATCAAATTCTGCATTGCGGTTGAAACAAATGAAGTCTCTTCGACCTCTCAAAGTCCAAAATGTGTTTTTTGGGCGAATTACACTGGACACAAGTCGAAGCATTGTTAATGAAATCATCAGTTATGTTCTACTGCTGCTTCAAACGTTGAAATAGAATTTTCTGTCACAAATTACTTTTGAAAATTCCATTCGTTTGCGTAATTATTAATTATTCACTTTGTCCACAAAAACGTATGAAAAACTGTAGCGGGAATTGGAATTTCAAAACTGCGAATTGTTAAAGGAGAAATCAAGGGGTTTACAAAGGATCAAAATTTGTTCATTAATTCATTTGGCTTTATCTGAAATTTGACTCTATGATTCTCAAATCGTTAAAATTTTATGCAGAAATAAATAAAATTGGCAAAAAATGGAAAACTTGTAATTTTTATTTTGATACAGTTTGACGCCGTTTGCATAAAAATTTTATTGTTTGGTCGGATTGTTGCTACAGATTCCTGACTTGTTTCTTCATAAAAAATACACGCAAAATTCCTAATAAATTCCATATCTTCGAACAGTGACGAGAAGTCGAGCCAAGTTAAACAAGAGGAATAAAATGAATTTCGGTGTTGACATCCGCTCAAATTTGTGAAACTGTCCAACTTTTATTCCCAGATCCGGAATCGACTTTACTCGTTTCGCCATCTCCTTGGAAAATTTCTCGGGATTGGAATTGACGAGAAAAATCATTTCATTTTTAATCTTCCTGAACTTTTTAGGGACGGCAAAAGCTTTATTGTACAAAATGCTGAAAGTGGCTGCAAGTCCAATGGCCAGCCAGGCACAGAAAAAAGTTGAAAAAACAGAACCTCCGTAATGCCGAATTATTCCAAAGCCACCCAAAATTGAGCAAATTGTGCACGTCATTTTCACGGCCAAGGTCACGTACAAAAATCCCTGGTCAAAAAGTTGGATTAGAATTTGAAGCTCTCTCAATTTTTCGTAGCAGCTGGACAAATGTTGCGGACTTTTTGAGAATTCGGCGCGTCTGGAAATTTTAAGAAAAATCATAGAGTTTACCGGTAAATTTATTATTTCAAAAAATGTTGAATAATTAAAAAAATTGAAATCCTTCCTCACTTTAAATTTTCTTGAACATCTTTGAAAATGACATCAATCTTGTTGAAAAAGAGGACTTGCGTCGCATAGCTAAAATGATTGAGCGCCGCATACCAGTAAAACATGATTCCATCTATCGTCAGGCAGAGAAACAGGCTAAAAATATTTTGAAACTGTGGACTCAGACACGAAGAAAGCGCGTGAACTCGATTCGGATTGCGCACGCTCAGAATGAATCCCATTAAACAGGAGAAATAATTAAAGATCGGCGTTGTCATGGCGAATTGTTCTTGCACAGTGAAATTTGACATTTTCCACAACCTTCGTTTTTTGCCTTCAAGCACAAAAAATAATTTTTATACGGCTCAAAATTTCAAAATGTTTTACAGAAAAAATGACAAAATGAGCAGTTTCAATTTTGAACTTTTGTACTTACTTTTTTTCTCATTTTTGAAGAGATTGTTGAAAATGGCGGTCGTAATCTCTGGATTTTTCCAGAAGAGTAAATACTGGAGTGAAATCGTGAGGAGGCTTCCGCTCATGACGATCGTATGAATTATAAAATTCACCGTGAATATATAAGTTAGATCGTTCAAAATCATGTTGAGCATTCGACTAGTCAAATAGAAGCAGTGAAAATGAGCGTATGCAAAAATGCACAAGTAGATTTTCTTGCGTTTCTTGGAAATTGCAGTGGAAATTTCACCCGTGTTCTCACTCATCTGCATCTGCAACATGCAAAATTGAGATGCCCATTTCAAAATTGAAAACTGATACTGAAATTCTTCTTTGGTCAACATGATGAAAGATGAAAAACAGCCAATGTTTGAACTATTTGAAATTTTAAATGAATCACAATTTTTCTTAAATTTTGTTCACTTTTTGTCTATTTTACAATATTTTTATTGGAGCTGTTCAACGGCGCGCCGTGTAAAAGTTTTTACAATTTTTCTTTGCCCTTCTTTTTCCCCCTTTCGACTGGTTTCGGATTCTCCTGAGTTGTGACGAGGATTAAATCAACCGTCATGAACAATTAAAATGGTCGATTACCCACTTAATAACTCCACACTCCAAACTCCACTCGTGCGACACATGTCTTTTTAATTATATTTGACAATCCAAATCCAGTTTTATCCAGTTCAGTCCAACTCAGCCGAAGGACCAAACGCTGGATAATTGGACATCAAATAGAATTTTCTGCCGCTATTCTCACTATCACTGTGACTGTCACTTTGGCTGTATTGTGACAGTCAATTTTACAATTAAATAAAATATCAAGTCATGAGCATTTCACGTGAACACAATTAAAAGCAATAGAAGGAAATTACGAAATGTCAAACAGCAAAGAACGGCGAACGTAGAACTAAAAATAGTCAAAATAACTGTAACAACATTGTCAAATTCTTGTTTTTGTCGAGTAAATTGAGTCATGGAAATTCATTTTAATTACTGAGCAATTTGCTCGACTACATTTAATGTTATTAAACATAATATTTTGCGTGGCTTTCACCGACTAAAAACTTTCAGGAACGACAATCTGCCCACACTAAACAAAAATGAAATGTTGAACCTCGTACACCCCAAAAATAGAAAATTACAGGGAATTTTAAGCTTAATTTTGGATTTGGATTTGAATACGAAAACGAATGGGGAATTTACGTGTTTGAGCACAAAATATTATGCAGTTACGTTTTCATGTTTACTGTTTACACACTGGAAATTTGAAATTGTTTCTTGGATTTTGGACTGCAGTTGACTAACTTTACGCCATAGTAGAGGTGAAAATTGTCGAAATCTCGTTTTTTCACCAAACCTTTAAAAACCTACTGCTAGGGGTGAGTAAACATGAGTGCAGAAAGTGTTTTTTGAAAAAATTAATTTGGGGCCGGTGGGGCGCATTTTGAAGTTTCTGGCAAAGTGGTTTTGTTCAAAAAACGGGGCACAGGATTGTGAAGCCACTTCTGAACCGATTTCAAAAATTCCAAAA
>JAQGBH010007854.1:0-10455 GCA_034698265.1 Sminthurinus aureus | reverse complement strand
ACACGGAAACATTAACTAATGTTTGTGTAATGTTTTCCATACGGTCGGATTTTAATGTTTCGAGATTTGCAGTGTAAGCATTATTATTATTATTTAATGACGAATCATCTTTTTTCCATTCAATTTTATTTTACTTACTGATTTACCTTTTGATGAAAAATGAAGAATAAACAATTTTCCAAATAATTTCCAATGTAATAAAATACGAAACTACATTTTGCAACTACATTTTTTTTAATTTCTCAACCATAATTTTAAATTACAGTGTCAAGTTTTATATATTAAAATTTTTTAATATTTTTTAAATCATTGGTTTTTAGGGGTGCATTAATAATTATACGCATCGTGTACATTCCTTGTTTTTCCATGTTTTTTATTAGTCAGCATAATTTAATGGTAGCTAATCCTGCCTTTTGTATATCGAATGTATTCAACCATTCACGTGACATCTTTGTCGTTTTTGTACATTTATAATTGGAGCACCAAAACCCTAGAAATAAGAAACTTATTGATGACCATTTCGTGCTATGACTCATTAAAAATTCATAAAAGCACAAAATTTGTTTTGAAATCCACGTTGTCGATTAAAAAGAGCTGTTTATTTTATTCGCCTGTTTTTGTCAAACTTTTCCAGTTCTCCAGTTGTTTACTATGTCACGAGTCGCGCTACTGACAAAATAAACAAAAGAGTTTCGTCTCTTTACTTTTGACGTTTGACTGTTTGATTCATATTTTTGTCTGGGGACGGAAAAATATCTAGGATTGGCAAATTTTCTTTCTGTCGTACAACCATAAAAACATAATAGAAAAATATTCCTTTTTGTTTTTACCTCTTTTAAAGTTGAAAAAGAATCGTGCTGAATAATACGAATCAAAATGACCATTTCTGCCAGTTTTCTATCTATTTTCTGCATTCTCAGAATCATTAGTTTTTTCCACTGTGATTCTCACTTGACCCTGAAAAAGTACGAGGCACTGGAAAAGTTGACAGTGGATCTGGCTCCAATTCTGTCAGACTTGTCGTTATCCTTTATTCATCTACAAAAACTTGAGGATGATAAAATGGCTTTGTTTGATCACTTCACAATCAAAGTGCCCCTGATAATTGACAATGTGTGGTTTCGTCCTTCAGCTTCGCCCTGGGGCAGGATTAGGGTCAAGGGCAATGTCAGAGGAAAGAGAGACGTGAAAAATTATATGTTTGGAAAAAACCTACAACCATCAAATGGAATGTCGGGAATGGATAACGAGGAGCAAAGTGGGACCATGAACGTCATCCTTGGATTAAAATACTCGTTCAGTTTCAAATTCGCGCGCGTATTTTTTCCACCCCGAGTTTCTGGTTCCCAGGGTAACAAAACAGTTAAGAGGTCTAAGGCCAAATTTGATTTTGTTAGGATTGGCCATCACTTACCTTGGCAGTTGTCCTTCACCTACATGCGCTGTGTACTCGTACAAGATCAACTGTGCCGTATTTTTCAAACTATTCCCGGTTACTTGTTCCTTCTGCTTCGAGATTATCTCGGTCGTGAAAAAAACGGCTCCGTTGACCCAGGACCAATGCTCAAGCAATTTAAAAATAAACAGAACGCATTCACTGGTGATTCTTATTATCCAAGAGATGTGCCCATTTTTCTGATGGCCGTAAAATGGGTCAACGAGGTCATAAAGGTCAAAGATGTCAAAGGGGTCACACAGGTCAAAGAGGTCACAGGGGTCAAAATTACAAACGGCTGGTACATCTGCGCTCAAAGACATTTGACCCCTGCGCTAATCATTGATTTTGACTGTGAAGGAAAATTGTCCTGCTCTTCATCGCTGATCGAAGCATTTGAAGAAGCCAAGAAAGAGCCGCGAAAGTTCCGGGTATTTACTGCGTATTTTTTGAAAAATCCATACAAATTCCACAGAAAGGATTTGATCACTACAAAATGGTTTTTTTTGGACCAAGTTATGCACCCTTTGTTTTCACCGTGGAACCTCACCGAATCGGACACTTGGAGTAAAAATATTTTCCCGGAGGAAATTATAAACGTTTATGCAAAAGGAGTGATTGAGTATGATTTTTACTTGTACCATGAATTTTTTACTGGGGTCGAAACATTCGATTTTATCACGTCGGATCGAGTTGACAGCGTTCGAAATGGACTGGATATTTACGCAGCTCCTTTTCAATGGCCGCTCTGGACCTGTCTCTTTCTCTCTGTTGTTCTCACTGTCATTTTCCTTATCCTTTTCCGTAGTCTCTACTCTTTTTCTGGAATAACAACGGAAACAGAAACTGAACAGGAACTGGAAAATGCCGCGAAAAACAAGGACATCTACCGTCTTTTAAAATTTACATTTGATCCCGGTCTTTTCTTCGGGTCATTATTTTGGCTCCTCCGGATTTTCATCGATCAACCGAGTGACGAAACTCCGTTGGCCAGCAACAACATCACCAACAGCAATAAAATTGGCCTGAAGAGAAAATGGCTAAGAATTTGGGCTTTGTGGCTCCTTTTCTCCGTGGTCATTTCAAACGCTTACAAAGGGATCATCAAGTCGGAATATTTGGTCAAATATCCGTACAAAACCCAGTGGAAAAATTTGACGCAACTTTGGCTCCATTCTGCCGAATCTGAATTTTTCATCCACTGCTCAGTCCTCGTGAACGATGTAGGATCAAAACATGAATTGGGCACTCTTTTTGGGCTCAAAACATCCTGGGCCCTTGAGAATTGTCCTTACGCTCGAAATTATCGAAGTTTGATGGTCTTTTGCATGAAAAAATGTCCCAAGGCAATAATTTCAGATTCATTTGAAGAATCTGGCTGTCAGCGCATTGACGTCTGCAACCAGTTTGTGAAACTAGTTGATCAACTCAATGACCGAGCACGTTTTGTTGAGCCACAAGCAAAAGACATTTCCAATCTGATTGATAGTGAATATCTAAGTGAAAACGGAGGAACGAAGCTAGAGCTCAACCCAAAAATGAGAAGCGCCCTCGTTTTTCCATCCAGTGAATGGGCCTATTTTTGGCAAATGTACAAAAGGAAGATGAATGAAAATCACGCCCTGAAATATGCTCACAGTCACAGGCTGAATAAACAAGAGGCAGACACCGCATTTCAGAAGACGACGGGAATTGTTGTCTGTGATTTCTTCTCCAAACATCACAAAGGGCTGATTCATCGCCGAGCTGCAGTTTTTATCCACAGCGGGCTTTTTGCATGGTGGGAGGGCTGGAGACTTTACAGGGATTTGGAGACTCGAATCAATCCGGATTTCTACGACACGGAAACAATTTCAGACTACAAACAACTCTCATTCAAATACAGCGACATTGAACTTGTCTTCTTTGTCTTTCTGCTCAGTGTTACAGCGCCCCTCCTCGCAATTTCAATAGAATTGCTCGTTTTTAACCACAAGTGGATTTTATTTCAACTACAAAAGATCAGCTGGGATCTCCGTGGATTTCTGATCAGGATCTTTAGGAAAATTAAATAAACACGAGGCAACGACCAAGTCAATCAACAGATCGATTCAGATCTTTGCGAAAAAGACGAGGTGAGATTTTGTGTAAATTTGACGTCGCTTATTATTTTATGCGACCTTACAAGCACTCCAAGTTGCAGATCACGAGTGGTAATGGACAGACTAGAAAATACACAAAACTGCAAATTAAAAGTCCCTCAATGAGAAATGGAAAAATTAAATGAAATAGCTTAGTCGTTTTCTGTAAATGTGCATTTGTAACTTTAATGTTTTACTAGTAAATTTTTAACTGTTTGAAATGGAATCAAAACAGACCTATAACCCTTGACAATCAAAAAGCAAGTAATATTTTTACACGGCGTCCAACTTTTATCATTTTAATTCTCAATCCCCATTCAATATTATGGGAATTTCTTTATTCTGCTTGTTTTCTCGAGCAGCGAATTGCGCCGAAAACTGTGCTGATAGAACTGATAATTATTGATGGTTCTTAAACTGAAACTGTCCAGTGTCCAGTGGAAAAACAGGTAATCGTCATATTACGATATTTTCCCGTTTTCTTGGCGTTGGCATTAGTATTGTGTTGTGGCTGTATCTCAAGAAAAGCAATCGAACGGTTGTACAGTTTGTATTGTTTTCAGTATGGCTTTGAGTTTTGAGTACCCTGAAATAAATTGTCTTTGATAATTAGATGATAATAACTACTCGAGGAAAATAACCATGTAATTCTGTCACATTTGTGAAATTGTACATTGTACATTTTGAACATTTTTTGAGCATTTCTACTCACATCCATTAAGATTACCGTTGCCATTGTCAGGCATTTATTCGATCAGTTTGTAAAATACAATCATAAACTTTGACTTTTTTGTTTGTTAATTGTATTTATTTCTTTTCTGAAAAATTCTACTTCATTTCAAAGTCGTTCAATCAAACTAATTCTGAAATTAATTGCTCTTAAATCCTTAAGTCATCGGTCAACAGACCACAGCAATCACGTAAAATCCTGTGTTGAAATTGTACTTACTGTACTAAAATAAACTCTCACAATCAGACCCGCTAACGGTTGCTAAAAATGTATGCATTCAGATTTCATGTTTTACACTTACTTATCCTATATGATTTACGTTTCGCAGCTACAATTATCATTTTTGTCATCTTGGCAGACAGTTGAGCTGTTTTACTTGATACTTTATTTACTGTTCCTCATAAACTGTATATGAAGTGTACAAAATGTAAATTTTTTCACAAGGGAACGAGCAATTAAACTGTGCATAGTTTCAGCATTATCTTTACCGGAAACAGAAAACAGCAAAGACAGATAACTCAAGGCTCAACTGTCATAAAAACATTCCGTACATCATTCATTATTCATAATTTGTAGATACCGCGGATGTGGGAGAAAAGCAGCACCGTACACCGTACCGCATTCACAATTCACATAGCATAGCAAAGTCCGTATAGAATATAGATATTCCATCACAGACAGATGCCGAGAATCTAGAGTCTAGATTCAAAAGTGAAGAGTGAATGAGTAATTCTGATATTATGTGAAATATTTTAAAGTCTTTTGCTTTCTGCTCCTTCTCTCTTCCTCTTTTTTTGGTCCTGACCTAGATTCTTTACTGCCAATGTTTACATGCTGTTAAATGTACTACTAGCCGAATTCGGATTCGGGTTCGGATTTAAATTCTGTAATTCAGACTGCGTTTTTCCTTTGCTTTGGTTTGACTTTGGCTACTAGAAAAAATCATGTTGAGCTTTGAGCTCTGATCCACCGGAAAACCGAAAGGATGGATAATGGATAGGAGATACGGCAGACGTAAAGTGTAAATAAACACATTCAAAATCCAGCCCATTCCAATCCAATCCACACACTACATACCGCACAATTTAACGAGGAACGAGCAATGGAGCAATGGGTAAAAACATGCAAACCTCTACAAAATCAAAATAGAAGGGAAAGACAGAATTAGAGATAAAAGTAGTTCAAGTACATTCACCATATGTCTCACGTCTCATGTAAAAAATATTCAAGTGGAATCTCTCTCTCTCTCTGTAAAACACAAGTAAATGCAGAATATTAAAATGTAGAAGTGCAAAGAAAAACGAATCATCCGGGCTTTTCTTGTGTACACAACTTAGCGCATTTGCTCTATCTTTTCATTTTAAACATTTGCAGAAAAATTTTGCAAATATTGTGAGGAGGCAAAAAGCAAATGGTCCCTCTTTCTCTGCACGTCTACATTCTAGATTTTAAATTCTAGAATCTAGATACACAAAGCTACATTTCTGTTGACTAGTGACACTGGCTCTGGCAGACAGTCTCGTCTCGGATTTCTCTCTCCTTCACAATTTGAAGGGATGCCAATTTTTTTTTCCTTCTCTTTAATTTCACTGTACATTTTGTACATTTGTGAATGTAGATGGATAGGTAAAAAGAGCACGCCAACGCAAACAATACAGTAAAAGCACGTGGCCTTGCATTCTTCTTCTTCTTCTGCTTCCTTTGCATCTCATTTTCATGCTCCTTCCAATTCAAAGTAATAAAATCCAAAATTTAAATATGTAGAGTTTGCAAACAAATGGATAATGGATATTTCTACGATTAACGATTTGCGACAGTTTTTTACACTGTGTACAATGGGCAATGCGAATTGGTAACGTAAAATCATAAAGAGGAAAAAATGAGCTGTAAAACACTCGTTTATTATTTTAAAGTTTTTAATGGTTTTAAAATAATAAATTCTTCTGGGTAAAAACTACAGCAGATCCGGATCACAACAGAGACACGTGAAACTGGACCTTGAAATTAAAATTCTCCATGGTTTAATTGTGTCTGTAATCTTTAATGTTGTTGTTTTAACTGGTAATTCAATGTTAATTACAGTTTTTTTGGCATATACTATACAAAATACAGAATAAAGCGTCTCTTTGTCTCTTGCTCTTGGAATTCGGTTGTGCCACGTGGATGAAGTCTGTCCGTCATTCTACAATTAGAGATTAGAGATTCGAGATCTGAGATTACACAGATCAGAAATATTTACCTGCGAGTCTGCCAGAGAAAAGAGAAAAGAAAAGTGGAGGCGTTTCAAAGTTTCAAGTTCGCTATTTGCTATTTGGCACACTTTTTTTCACAACATAGTCAATAGTCAACATTCAACAGTCAACAGTTTGGCAGAGTAGAGCGTGGAGGAGCCAAACATTTCAGAATTTCAACTCTCGTTCTCTTTGTCTCTCATCATCAGCAATTTGAGCAATAGCAACATCAACGTTCCAATTTGTAATAGAAATAGAACCAGAAATACAGACACAAGTTCAATGTAATTTCCGTTTGTTTATTTCCAATTTCCAATCTCGTTTCTCTTTTCTTGTCTGCTCTGCTGTGTTGTGTGCTGTTGTGTTGTGTTGTGTGAGTCAGTTCCTGAGTTGTGTTGACAATTTCTAAACTCCTTTTCTCATCACATCATTTGGAATTTGGGTACAGATTGGAGATTGCAGATTAGAGATTTGAGGCAGGGAAGTGACAATTTTCAGATGATTGATCCACCGAGTGATTGATCTCCGTAAAATTTTAACCTGTTTTCTCCTATTCAATTTTCTCTTGATAAAAAAACAAGAGAGACAAAGTGGTTTTTTTTTTACAAAAAAAAATGCAAGTGTTTTTTGCCGTTGTGATTTTAATATATCTCGTCATTTGACTATTTTGAAAGAAAATGTGAACTTGTGCCTCAAAAAACAAATAATAAATAAGAGCAGAGAAAACATATTTTGTGCCAGAAATTTTAGTCAAGTTCGCATAATTATTTCTAATAATAATAAAAATTATTATTGCTTAAAATTATCATTACGCTGAAAACTCTGGGGATAAAAGATTGAAAAAATGAAAATGGAACCAACCGAAAATTGTGAAATAAATCCATTAAAAATGGAACACGTGAGAAAAAATGACTGTTCTAAATTTTGAATGATCATTTTAAATAAAATCACCGTGATTTAATCACGATGAGTAATAAAATTATGATTCAATCTCTATTTTTGTAGATTTTACCCAAGATTTTTGCCTTTGCGGACATTTCAACGCTGAAAGTAGCGAGACAAGTCTGCGCTCTTTGGGAGAGGGTAAAACATATATTCAGAATTCAAAATTACATGAAATAAACTTTGACCAAATGATGAATTTGTTTTATTATTACATTTCACAGGAAGCCACACCAGAACTTTTGAAAAAATCGTTCGTTTCTGTTCCATCTCGTTTTCACAGTGAGCCTGAATCCGAATGTGAGCTGAGTTTAACACCGTTCGTCACAGGAAAATCGGAGGTTTCCCTCGACCTTGAAAACGAGGATAATCTTAATTCTGAACTGTCACACTTGGAAGATCTTCTTTCCCTCTCTTTTGCCAGGTGGCCGATCTCGTGGCACGTTGAAAATTGTGACTACACTCACCTTCTAAATAACAAACTGCCCTACATTTTCTCCAGTGAAGATCAGCTGATTCGAAGAGCAGTGACAACTCTTAAATATGGATGTTCTGATTCCTGGAACTCGTTTCCCTCGAGTTTTAGTTTCTGTTCTAGTCCATTTTTCCCTGGAAAGAATTTGTGCTGTGAATTCTCCTTGAAAATGAACACAGAACATTTAAACTCCATGTTGAGTCAACTACCACATTTACAGAGACTGGAGACATGTTGTCTGGATTTTTCTCCAGAGCAGAGTTGGCTTCAGGATAAAGAGGAAGAAACTCCGAATCCAACTCAAAGTAATTCAAATTCAAATGGAAACCAGAACCAGAATCAAAACCAGAACCAGAACAGACGTCAAAATAGAAAAGTTGTCAAAATCAATAAGAAATTGACAGCTCTCCTGGAGAAATTAGAGTCACTGGAGGAAATTAAGTTGAATTTTTGGCTCTCTGCGCCGCTTTTAAGATCCTACATGGAATATTCTACAAAGCTAAAAGCCGTCTCTAGTCTCAAGGTGAATAATGAGCAGGTTCTCAGACTCTACACCAATTCCAGTATCCAGTGGAATATCCAGAGAGTGGAAGTGATGCTGGACAGTGAAACTTCTCCAGAAGTGTTGAGAGAATTCCTCAGGAAAATTAGTGGGACACTCAGGCATTTTTCCCTCTCATTTTACCGGAGAAATCGACAGAGGAGAGGAAGAAGACTCGGTTTTGGACTGGAAAATCCTGGAGAAAACGGAAATGGAAATCCCAATGCGGATTTAAATATGACACGTCGCCACCGACAAATCCATGATTTTTCTCATCCATGTCATTTGCCCTGGACACTGAAGAAACTGGAGAGTCTGGACATTACTCTGATTGACTGTAGCAGCAGTAACTGTGGAGAAAATGAAGGTGATGATGAATCAGGTCAAACTCAAGGTCAACTGGAATTTAGCATGTGGAAAATCATTGCTGTAGCACTCCAACTTCCCACCCTAAAAAATCTCACAATGCGAGGAAAAATCACCTTACATTTTGACGAGATGCTCCGACAATTCTCAAGGCAGAGGAAAAATAGAAAACTATCCAGTGAATCTCTAGAAAGCGTTGTGATTTGTCCCAGTGTTTTCTCCAGTTCTTCAATATTATTCTCAAACTTGTGGCCGAATTTGAAAAGTATGACAATTTTCCTGGATCTGAATGAAATTGCAAGTTCCGCTGCTCTCTTTGCCATTTTCTCCGAGTTGCCTAGACTTGAGAAACTAGAACTGTTTTTTGGACAGAGATCCAATGGAAAAGTAGTAGCAAAATTGGGATGTGATGAACTGATTACTGGAGTGAAACTTCCTGGAAGGGATGGAGTCAGAGAGAGTGAATTCAAATCTATCAAAAATCTGCAATGTGAGTTTTGAATGTCAAATTTTATGATTGTCCCGAATTTCCTATTTCAAATTCCAATGGCAATAAAAATTTCAAACGAACAGAAGAACAAGATTAATTATTTCTTTGCTTTGTCCTTTTAGGCCTCACATATTTGAAGGTGAAAGTGGACGAGTCTATTGAGGAATCAAAAAGTTTGACTGATTTTTCCATGTACAATGGATTTGTTCATTTGAAGAAGATCCAGACTCTGGACATTTCCAGTAGATTTGTAAGAAAAATTCTAATTGCTAATAATTTTTATTATGCATGAAAATTGAAAAACATGAGTGCCTATTGCTTATGGAACTTTATGAAATCCTGGTCCACTATAAAAATTGCACGTTGTATTCTTTGCATGCTTTTCCAGATCTCCGAAAAAGCAGTGACAGATTTGAAGGCAGAATTTGGTCCGTTTGTCAACGTACATTTTTACAAACCAGAATCATCGGAATCACAATTATATTAAACTAAACACATTATGATTTTATAACTAAATCATCGTTTTCGAGCTTATGTATGTGAATGTAACCACTAAAATCTATTATATGTTTTCTGCTCGACTTTCATTCCCTCTGTACATATGCCAGACGTATGTGAAATTCAGGACATTTTAAAAAGTAATAATATAATAAAAAATAATAATTAAAACTACCAATAAATATTCATAATAATTGTTATTTATTTTCATGAGTACTTTTTCTTTGATGTGACATTTCAACAAAAATATTCGTGCTTACAAAAGTTTTGCACCAAGTTCTATAATATGAGAATTTGAGGCCTTGGCAATTGTCGGTTGCGATGTTTTTGCGCGAGGATAAAATAGCTACAGGATTAGAAAACAAAAATTCGCGCAAGCGAAAACTGAATGTACTTTCAGAGTGTACATGTACTCGTATGAGTAGTTTCTTCAATGGAAAAAACTCTGGAATTCTGAGGGTCCCTAGGGGTATGATTAAAAAAATCCTATATTTCTTAGGGTATTGAAATTTTTTTTGCAACTTCACCCACATGCTCCCTCCATTTATTACATAAATGTTAAACATAGCACGTATGTTTGTTTGTATGGGAGCGTAAAAAACGGGGGGGGGGGGGGGGGGGGGGTGC
>JAQGBH010007853.1:0-10456 GCA_034698265.1 Sminthurinus aureus | reverse complement strand
CAAATTTAGTATGCTAGATTCCCACTTTTTAGTATGCTGAATTCCCATACTTTTACATGCTAACACGATAGTGTGGGCCAAGCATAATATATAACGATTTAAAAAAAAAACAAATCTCCAGAGAGCAGAGAGTATATATATAGTGTAGATACATTGTATGTGTAAATGCATGCGTAAATTGCTTACAGACATGTAAGAAAATTCATTCGTTGCATCTATATAACCTATAATCTGTAACACATATATAGTCATCACTTCAAGTCATCCTGGAACTATAATGTTGTCTGATATCCTTAATCATTGTGTTAAAACATATCACTATAATTAGTAAAAACGATGAAAATGAAACCCCTCCTCATATATGCATACGGATATGAAATAAATGAAGTTGGATATTATATTAGCCCTGTACATGAGCATAAGACTAATCGACACATGTATAAACATTGAACATGTGCACATGATAGCTCAAAAGAAGAAATTTCATGTCCAGAATACGTGGTTTGCATGTGCGTCAAGACGACACCTAATCAATTTTTCCATAGTTTTTTTTTTGATAGACTGTTCATTTTTCTTGTAAATGAAGTGCAATTTATTCTTGTCAGTAAAGAATTTATCGATAACCTGTCCTTCACACAAGTTTTAAATCAAAAAGTAAAACAATGAGAAGACTGTAGGCATACATACATGTACAAAGTTTAATTTTGTACACCAATGTGTCATGTATCTATCTATTTTCTATGTAGATAGTATGACTTTTTAAAGAAAAATTTGAAAGCTAACTTGTTCTAAAACAAAAAGCTTCAAAAATTTCCTTGTCAAAAAATAGCAATGTGTACTCTTATTTCTTTCCAACTTTAATAATGAATCATTTCACTCTTATTCAAAGTTTCCTTTCTCCTGTGTGTGCAGTGTGGATTTTAATGGATGTAAATTACATGCTACTAAAGAAATCCTGTGTTTAAACAAATAATAATAATAATAATAACTCGTGAAATTATTTTTGAAAGATAAAGACAGTTTCTTAATAGCGTGGCGAATAAATAATAGTTCAGTGAAAAATCGTTTTCATGCCACCTTTATCATTCATCATACATCATACAGTTGATTGGAAATATGAGCATGCACTGCTGCTGGTCAATGCTTCATATAAATTTTGCAATATCATAAAAATGAATTTTACAACCATATCTATGACAGATACATAATAGTTTAATGCCGTAATGGTCGTAAAATAATTTTTATGGGCTTTAACCTTCCTCTCGTTGAGCTGCATGAAAAATGCTCTTCCCTTTCAAACTTACGAATGCGAATGATTTTTATGACATTAAATCTAACCAATTCGCATGCACACTGTACACTGTACACACACAAAAAAATGGTATACGGAAATGAATTTCCATGTGGTCAGCAAAGCTGAAAGATTTAGAGTTATTTTCTACACACAGTAGTCATGAAAAGTCACAACAGAATCAACTGTACATACACAATTATTCTCAGTAGTCACAATTACGGACAATATCTTTCCAACGCCTACATCAACGTCTCATACATTATCCCGTAAAATTTTGATTTCATTGTCGGTAAAAATAAGTCACATGACTCTTTTTTATGTAGTAAGTTATGTGTCGTAGTAACAATTTTTCTGTTTGGGTAAATTAAATAAGCAAATCGACTCACTATATACATTTATTTCTGTTAACATTTTGAACATCCGCATCTGTCTAAAACATAACCTTTTTGTCTATGAAAAAATACTTCTGTCTTTTCTTGTCATACGTTAATCAATGTTCTGGATTTATTTCAGATTTCAGATTGTGTGAAAACGAATCGAAAATATATGAAGCCATTTCCTATAAAAATATGCATATTAAAAAGAATATATAATTAGCCTTGGTTTGGAGAAAAGTTCTTTTACTAGAGATAAAAAGCAATGAAAAATTTGAATAAATTAACAGTGGTTTTTGCATAAATGCATGCATGCAAAACAAATTCCATAATAATAATACCAAACCCAGGAAACCCGTCAAAAGCCGTTTTAAAATTAAAAAAAAGCCTTTTTCCATCTTTCTTTACTACAGTCTCAAAAGGTAAAATCATTTACTTTTCATGTCTCATTTTTTTATGCTAGAGTCTGAATCAACTAATAACTTATTGCATTTGAGTGAATCGGTGCAAGCTTTTCAAGGGGCAATATTAAAAGATTGTGTGTATTATAGTTTATAATAAAGCATGATAAAATCTTATGCAAAATCAAGTGATTAAATTCAATTTACCTCAAGAATTTTGTCAAAGTTAGTTGGTCTACTAGCGTTGCGATCATCATCACTATCGCCACCCGAGTCGCGTTCAATCCCTTCATCATCCGTCTCTGGTCTCTCTGTAGATTCCCCTGTTTGAAAAAGAAAAAAGGAAAAAAGTTTTTTAAATGTTTCTGTCTAACATTTTGTGTACCAGACACCACATCATAAAACAATTTAAGTCCGTTCACATCATCCCAATCTATTATAATTGTATACATGCACATTCATAATACCGCTGTAATATTATAGTGTATAAGTACGTATATATGCTCTATATCTCTCGACAATATTGAGCATGCATGCAACCATTGTTGGTAAAAAAGAGAAAACTTAAAGTTACTGAACATAAAGCTCCAACAACAACACCTATCAATCCGTAAACCATGAATGATTTAAATGCTAGTGGTATGTATTCGTTTCTTCATCATTTCAATATATGTACATCTACTTCATCAATACTTTAACACACAACCATACATCATACGCATATACATTATACTTATATATACAATTTGGTAAAACATGCTTACAACTGTAATGTACAACATGACAAAACATAAAATGTAGTGTACCATAAGAAAATGAAAATAACTTTAGTAAGGTAATTATTAGGCACGAACAGAATACATTAATTTCAAGCAGAAGTACACAGTTGTAATGTGCATTGGACTTGAAGTGATTCGTTTTCATTGTAATTTCTACAGTGTTTTTCATTAATACGAAACGAAACGACATTCCTGTATTTATATAAAAAAACACAATAATGCATAACATAACAACATGTTGCTTTTTAGCTAAAGAAGGTATCACAACAACAATAGTAATAATAATGATAATGATAATGATAATACAATCTGTTTGAAGACAACTTGCAAAAATCGTAATTTTAAAAAGGCTTGCCTGTACAAGCCTCCCTCGTCGTATAATAATAATACTAATAACAATAATAATATGCACATGCATTTTCATTATGTTGAACAAAAGGAGTATAAGCCAACCACTCTAAAGGCCTCTAAGTTCACATTCACATAACTAATAACAATAGAAAATAAACAAGCTTGACAGTGAAATCGTACAAAATGTTTTACCAAAAGTCGGCCGACTTACATGAATGTGATTTGATAAGGTTTCATTTTCATTTTATTGGGTAAATGAGCCCAAATGATGCAGAGATGGCCACATTTATGTTGTTGTTGTAATGTTTCACAGAGGGACAGAGTGAGAGGAATGAATTCCAAAAGGAAGGAAGCAGATAGTACAGTAGACGAAGGAGATAAAGACGCAAGAGTTGGCAGTCAAAGATTCGTAATTTGTAAGATGAGGTAGCGTAAAAAAGAAACACAAATAAAAAATTACACCTCATTAAATTTCTCATGTCTCTGTATCATATTCATCCAACTAACTTGCATACCTACTTGACATTTTTGTAAAATGTACTAATTACTCAAAAGACAACATGATTTATACCTTGTCTTACAAATGAACAACGACGTCATCTTCTGTATTAATATGTACATATTTCTTATATATTCTGTACACACAATGTACATACTTACAACAACGGCAACAACAGTAAAAAAAAACATCTCTTTTTTGTCTACTTACAAAAAAGATACTTCCTTGCTTACTCCAAACTATTTAAGTATGCGTGTAATATTACAGTAACATATCCATACGAATGATCGTAAACAAAGCATGTAAACAGTAAACACTGTACAATGTACAGTATAGTTTATAGTATATCTATACAATCTCATTAGCTTTTATAAAATTTATAGGCATAGCCAAAGAATTCTTGCATTGGCAGAGTTTGTCCATTGCCTAATAAAATGACAATGTATGTGACTTGAGCACTTTCGGTCAATTCATTTGAAAATGCAATACATCTTTTTTTTCTACATTCCCTCTAAACAATAAATAAATATATACATACATCCATGTACGTGTAAAGATGCATAATATTCCTTATCCCTTGCACACTTTATTTCATTTATTCTCTCTTCATACCATGTCCCATGTGTTTGAGTGCTGTTTTTAATGAAATAACTCAAAGTTACTTTATTTGAATGTGCTAAAAAATTCGACACATCCTGCTGTTTTACAGTGACTTTAAAATGACCAAAGTATCATCATTTTTCACGGCCTGTCAAAGATTTTCAACAAATGTAAAGTACTTGGGTTATAACAGATCAAAAATTAAAGAAAAACATTTACTCAATATAGAAAGGAAGACACAGCCTTTTTTTCCTTATGCGTACAAAGTGTTAAAATAAGTACAAAATCAAAAACAATTTAATATGCAAACTCTTCTGAATTCGAATTTTTAAAAAAACCCCGACATATATCAAGTTAACTTTGAATATACCTCCATAGCTAGTATGTATGTGAAAAGACGTACAATAATCTAGAAGCATCTGTTCTCTTGTCAAATCACTGAAAAAGTAGACGAAATTGCCTGTCTAACGATAAGTGCTAGTAGTTATTCACATCTCACATCTTTGTAAATCACAATATATTTCCACAATACACATATGTAGTTTAGTTTGCGTAACGAAGGAAGCCTCTCTTTTCCTATGTAACATACAACATAATGTAGTCAGTGTAACTGTGTACGCTCGGAAAAAAATAAATAAATAAAGTAAACAGCAAATAGTAATAAATTCTATCCGTCTTTCTCTCTACCTATTTCATTCCTTTTCTTTCAGTTATTCGAATGCCACAGTAAAACAGGCGAGAGTTTAATAGATCGGGCCTAGATTCTCTCGCTTACTTTTTTTTTACCAATTTTCTTTTCACAAGAAATGAATTGCATTTTGTACTTGAATTCTTTCCTCATACAAGAAAAAAAACAACAAAGTAACTCATTAGAACATGAAGTATATTTTATTTCAAGTGTCATATTAATTGTAAAATCTAACCTTACAACAAAATTCCACATAGGATTCCAAAATCCTGTTTTGATAAATGAAACGCCGTCTAGATTCCCCACATGTATAAATTAATGTGAATACGGTAAGCAGTAGGCACTAGGCACACATTATAGTTACGATTTGATACCATACATACATACTTATATGCATGTGCATATTATAACAATAAGATGGTATCGGGCAATGCATAAATTATGAATCCAAAATTATTATCGGACATTCATCAACATAATGTACTGAGCAAAATGTCATCAAAGAATACATTAACTTTTAGATTTTGGATGATGACGAGTTCAAACAGTCACCACAACACAATGGCCACGAGTCACCACGAGTCTGATTACCATGTACAATGTACAGTGTGGTTTACACAGACTAAATTCCTGTTTGTCTCTCTCTTTCTCTCTCTGTCTTTCTGGTACTTTTTCAACACTGAAAGAGAAATTAGAACTGGCATTTCAACAAATCCGACTCGTTGCCGATATGTACATGTATGCATTCGTAATGCTTGTGAGTATTTGTACAATATTTTATACAATACCAGTGGGTCACAGACATCTACTAATAAACTACGATTATTCATTATGATTATTATATTATTAATTTCCATAATTTATTCATTTTATTACTTATTTTTCTCAAGTTTTGTACATATACTTGAAAAGGATACTCGTTGCTACATACTTCTGCACTTCATAAATTATAATGGACTGAAATATGAAAACCTGGATTTGGTAGCTCCAATTTACTCCACAGCTTCTAATTTTTTTTACATTAAAAAAAAAACAAGCAGTAGCAAACCATTTCTTCTTCAACATGAACAACAAACGATCACATCATCTTAATACACAAAAACAGGATAATATAAAAAATAATCAATTGAAGACAGAAAACAAAAGTTGAACTGAATTTAAATGATTTACTCGGTATTAATTTAATAGAGAAATGTATAGGATGTAGGATAAAATGATTACAACGTACGGTCTATGTACAAACTTCACCACAAATATCAACCACATAATATCCACTACAACCGCTTCTTGAATTACTGAAACAGAACACACAGACATGTCTCTTGTATCGTGTACACAAAACCATTGTAGATTGTAGACAATTTCAATAAAAACTATCATTAGAAAGATGTTATCTTGATCATCATTGAAAATAAATTATAGAAGCATAATATAAACAAAAATTGACAGTGTATAATGTATAATATATTGTGTCAATAATCATAAAACGACCGTATACGTGATATGACCCATCAAAACATGTATACATACATGCTTCAACGATGTACAATCTAAAGTATTAGTTGTTTCCATGTTTATGCCTGTGATAAAAAGAAATATTGGCAGAACCACTGATCAAACTATAATTTAAAACTATTTATTGTGCCTGCCATATTTTAACCCATTTAATTCTATTGAAAGTGTTTTAACTGGTTTTATTTTACGTGACGATCTCAGTTGTCAATTGTACGTATAATGTATATATACATACACAGGAATAGCAGCATTCCCTACAGAAAGGAACCAGAATGTCAGAGATTATAGTAAAAAAAGCAATGAAGTGAAACCACATGCTATGAATGCGTGTCATTTTGTTTGTAGCTTCAGATGTAGCTTCATTGAAGGTAAAAAGGTAAATGATATTTACTAACATATTACTGACTAGACACTAGACGATTAGCAAAAAAGTAGTCCATATCTTATACATATATATATATATTGTACGTACACAACCATTTATTGAACTCGCATGTTTACCAAGAGCATCAATGTACTACTACATATGTACCTATACATACCGTAACATTATATACCATGGTTGTATATTGTATCTACATCTAATATCATACAAACACATTACAATTCACAATAACATTTCAAATTATTTCACTAATTTCTTCTACGCATGTAATATTATAGGAACAGAACCCTTTACATGTTGTACACTCCATTCATTAAGAGAACAACACATGTAAATAAATACTTACATTAGTTTGTATGAGAGTTCATCTTTTGCTTGAAAACTTTTACCGTCAAGTCCTTGAAAAATGAAAATATGCAATTTCTTGTGATTTGGACTGACTGTACCCTACCAGCTACTCATTAAACATTATTATTAGAATATACAAAGGTAATTTAAAAAAAATTTCACTTGACTCCAATTGTCATATCCGCAAATATATTTATTATTATTTGTGCTTCTACACAATAACATTACAAATTAAAAACAATTTTATCCGTATTGCCGTTCCATAATGTTTGTTAAAAAATTAAACATAAGAAAGTTTGTTTCTATTTAAACTTGTAGGACAATATATGACAACATATGACAACCCTGTGTCTTTAATCCTATCCACAATCTTCATTTGACATTTACAACAAATTAGTATAGAACTTGTATCCAAACTTGAATAGATGTACTGCCTATATACAGTCAGATTTTTCTTGTTGTTTTTTAAATTACGACAAAACAGTCACATTATTTGTAATTCTTTCATAACGAAGTTCCTTTACATACCAGATTGCTTACATGGTGTATGCATATAGCAATTTCAACTCACAACAGCAATAACAATTTCATGTTTTAGAAACATTCAGAATTTTTCACATTCCCAAAACAAAATTATGAGCCAGCGTGTAACATAAATGTAGATGCTTGCAAACTTTTGAACATTCCTCGTTACTGGTCAGTTCAGTGTTCTGATTCCTCGTTAATATTTGCGAGCCTCATTATCATGTTCTCCCGCAAGTTTTCCTTGTCCTTTATTGTAGCGGTTATAAAGTTCTACGACCAAAAGAGCCTTTTGCACTCGTAATGATTTTAATGTCTGTTTTAGACAATTACACAGCTATTAAGAATCTTTCTATTTTTCACTTTTGACCTTAAATATAAACATTATCCATTAGTTGAAAGTTGAAAGTATACAGCAAATTTTTATTTGTAATGCCAAATTTATACCAACTTTAGTTTAAAAAAAATGCAAGCATAATTTAATTTTTGTTTGTATTTTTAGCATCCTGTACTTTATCATCTCCCACATGTTATATATTATTATAGTGCTTGAAATTGATGTTTAAAGGGAAAGGAGAGAAAATAAAACATGTTCAATATTTTATATTGCGCATAATATTCTCATACCATATTTTTTTTAAATTATAATCAATATACACACATACTTCAAAGAAAATCTAAATCATAATCTGAGTGTTTTTTTAAGTAAATACTGTACAAGATACAGGATGAATGCAGTTTGATTTATAAAAATGATATGATAAATGATGTTTACTTTACTACATAATTATTACTATACTGTTACCATGATGCATATAAAGTTTTTTTACCACAGAACTACATAGTGCATAGTCTATTAACTAGAAAACGGATATTATCCCATTGAAATTTGGCACTGTCCACAAGCAATGTTTATGATTCCTCTCCTAAATCAATAACAACATGTATTATCACTAATTGGCATGTATGTAACCACTGACATCCCACCTAATGTACCGACAATGTTCTGTTCTGATTGGCGTACATACTAAGAGAAAGATGAACGTCGCTCTTGGTTTTGCATAATTCCATTTACATGGGCTTTTTAACAATGTCGACGATATTATAGAAAATACTGATGACAAAATCGACAAGCCCATGAAAAAAATGTGAAGATAATGATGGAGTATAGATAAGGCATTTTATGTAAAAGGAGGAGAATCCACTTTTTACATCTTGTCTGTACAATCTCAATTTTTTTTTCTGTATCCAAAAAGAATGGATTTACTACGCCGTTAAGTGTATACAATTACACATAAATTAAGAAATTTGTTCAAAAATTCCTTGAAACTTAATCATAGGAAAGCCAAGTTTAATTATTAACAACTAAAAAGGCAATTCACTGAATTCAGCAATGATCAAGTAACAGCACCGCAACTGGGGAATATTTTAATCTCGGCCAAATTATGCATGAATACTGGAACATTGATAATTGACAGCAGCAAAGTTTTCCAGGGTTTAAAAGAAAATTAAAGAAAACATTTAATGTGGTGTATCATAAAAACAAAAGTGAATTTCCTCTCGTTTCACAATCACTGTATAGTTAAAAATTGTCTACGGTTAGCAAAATATAATCAAAACTTGTTCACCTTTTCTTGAGATTATGGAGCCAGTACACATAGAAACAGCTTTCGGTACTCTGCACTATAATTTTACTCCTCATTATACATTTGCAGTGATGAAATGTCATTACTTTCTATAAAAAAAATTACTCAGAACGATTTTTGTAAATGAGCAGATTGTAATTATACAATGAGCTGAAGTTTTTCACCGTTTTGATACACATATAACCGTGTCAAAAAAATTCATTTGGTATTTACCACTAAAATGAACAATTTATACCGTCCTTTTGTAATTCAAGTAGTATTATTGTCCTGGTATCAAGAATCTTATATATTACAACACAATGACAACAATAAAACAGAATACAAACATGAACCAATTATTTTTTATAACCTATGCACCTTTCATTTAAACATTCCTATATGCAGACTAAAAAGTCCAGTATTTAGAACAATTTATGTGTAAACTTTGGATGAAGGTCAACAGTACATGAACCTAAGTTTAAATTTGTTGGATTCATTTGGACAGGTGCACACCAAGATGGCAGTTTTTAAATCCTCAATCCTTGTTCATTGTATATTTGCATGCATTTATTTTGTATGTATACATACAATGCATGGCTAGAGTAAAGATAAAACAAACTGCATGCAGCAAGTAAGAAGTAAGTACAATGAATAGATTTCTCATTAGCACAAATAAAACGATAATGAGTGAAACAACGGTTCGGTATTAGCCATGACTCAAACATTATCATGTCAAATTCTATACAAACATCTTTCTGTAATTAACATAATCCCTCCGTTCTATGACTATTTGAGCTGTTGTGCGTTATTTTGCTACAATATTGTAATTTGCTAGCCTTTGCTTCACAAACAAACAGACAAAATTAATTACAAAGATAGAAACTATATTTATTAGTTTTGAGGCCCTTTAAAAGAATCAAGGTGAATGTTTGTGTGTGCGTACAGATAGCATTCTAATTATGAGCATAAACACATATTTATTCATAGGATCATATTTAATTAACTCCCCACTATTATTATTTACTAGCACAATATTAAAAAATAGAGTATTTGATGTTATGAGAGTGGTTTCTAG
>JAQGBH010007852.1:0-10456 GCA_034698265.1 Sminthurinus aureus | reverse complement strand
TTAGTGTGCTGGTCTACGTTTTAAAATCACTTTGCAGTTTTGGAACCTGCCTAAGTCTGAATCTGAAGAAATTATCTGTTTCGGAAATCGTGGGCTTCTTGGAAAAGAGTAAACAAAAATTTTGATTTCTATTGACAACAAGGTAAATATATGAATATTAACTTAGAAAAAATTTCTCTTGTACGCTGTTGTTTTTGCAGCCTCATATAATATACGGCATAGAGATAGAAAAAATCTAATTCAGTGCACAAAACTTTTAGAAATATTAGAAGCATGAAGCATAAAATATTATGAAATAGAAAAGCATGTTATTCCACATTGCATACTACTGACCCAATATTCTTGGGAGCCATCTGATTGGAAGTTAAGGTTAATTTTTCAATGTCTTTGAGTTGGAGATTCAAGTAGTAGATGAAGGAGAAGACATGTTGTCGAATCTCAAGGTCACTTGGTACTTGTGATTCCTCCGTTTCCATGGTATTAATTTGATTAGGGTCAACTGGTGGCTCGCTATGATTACCCCGAGGCGGGTTTCGCCGTTGAATTTTCACAACGACTGCACCTGCACGAAGGCTCCGAGTTTCAACACAGTACTTTAAGCGGTTTTGCATATCCTCACAAATTTCCCTAATTTTTGGGTTTGTTGCCGGATTATGTGCTGAAAAACAAAAAATAAGGGTGACAATAATAATTATTATTATGTTTTAATTTGCATTTTGATTCCTTCATGATGTTGAATGATTAATAATAATTAATGATTTAGTGATTATTATTTTCATTATTATATCATTACGTTTAAAAGAAGCTGAGACAGACATCGAGTCCCAGTAAATTTTTGAGCTGACAGGAGTACAATCTATCCCTCTACATTTTTTGAGAAGATCCAGCATCAATTTTTCTCCATTTCCTTCTACAATACCACTATTTTGACACAACTTTTCCAGTTCTTCCCGATTCATTTCAAGGACTTGGTTGAGGAATGTAGATTTCTTGTTATTCTTTAAATTTTCCATCAACTTTTCACCTGTCAGGCCACCGAACCCAGGAAGATCTGAAATTTCGAATAGGGAGTTGGAAAGTCTTTTGAATCCACCCTCAGTGAGGACAGTAATTCCCTCAGGCTTATTGACGTCACAGGCGAGCTTTGATAATAGCCTATTTTTAGCTACACCAGTTGAGGATAGGAAGCCGAGCTGATTGTAAAGGCAATCCATAATTTCAAATGCGATGACAGCGCCATGTACTAGACGGATATTATTTTGGAATTCTCGGTGACCATTGAACTTTGACCCGAAAATCCGACCATCCTCTCCTTCCATAATAAAAGTGGGATCCTGTTTATAGGTCCAGTCAGTGAGACCTTTTCTGAGCTCTGTAAGATTTCTTATCCCCGTCTTCCACTCGGGAGCATTTCTTGCCAGTCTTCGGGTCACTTCAGAGGTCACATCCAGGTAAAATTCATCATTGGAACTTCGGTTCAGAATGACAGAAGGGCAGTGAGATTTTAGATATCCTTGAATCACATGAAGTATCCGATCACTATGTATGATTGGTAGGAATGAGTCGGACCTTCCGAAGCGGGTGCCTGTTTGTACTATTTCTAGACGAACTCCTTTATCTTTACAGATTTTCCGAGCGATTTGCATCGCATTTCCCTTGACCTTACTCGTTCGCTTGATCCCAAGTTTTTTGGCAGCGTAGTTGACCGATAAAATTCTATATATATATAAAAGTATGAAAACCATAAGCCAAATTAATAATAAGTTGTAATTCATGCGAGAGTGCTCAATATACATAGTAAATATATTATGTGTGTTTTGTACATAGAAAATCATAAAAATATGCATGAAATATCGTGTACAAAAAGTATTTAACTCTTACATATTATCATGGTTGACGACAACAATCGGTTGATTTTTACCAATGAGGTCAGGTCGAAATTCCTTCAAGAGAACTTGTACTTCATAACAATCCACATCAAGGAGTAAAATTTCCCGTTGAGATTCTTCATCCTCACTTTCAGGATTTAATGACAATTTACCGAGTTCACCATCCAGCTCTTGAATTTCCCTATAATAAAAAATAGTGACATCATTTTTTAATTTTAAATTCTATACACGAATGAAATTCATTTGTAGTTTTTGGAGTTCCATCTTTTGTATCCAGTATGATGTATATATATATTTTATAAGTACCTCAAAATCGATACATCAGTCTTGACCTAGACACAAAAAGTGTATAATAATAATAATTATTGCTGTTGTTATTAACATTTCTACAAACTGAATCATACATTTTATACTACACACTGTACAATATTATTGTTTATTGTTTATCGTTATACGGGTAGCTTTTTTTATATAGAACCTGTTCAATTTCAGTATTTATGTCTTCTCTTTTCTGGTCCCCATTCGTAAGGAAGAAAGAGTCCGCAGTTTTAATTTGAGGTATCGCGTATTCATCACATTCTAGTTTCTTATCACACACATTCTACAAAAAATAAAAAACATGAATATCTAGGATAAAGGTTAAGTATAAAATGAAGCATAAAACAGCATAATGTACACATAAGTAATAATATGAAAATTGACAATTTTAAGGTTAATTAGATGTGCATGTATTGTGTACCCCATTTTTTTCATGATCTTGGGAGGTAGACAAATCATTACTACTACAATTACTATTACTATTAGTACTGTCAGTTTCAAGAAATTTGTCATCCAATGAGGAAGACGACGACTGGTCTGTTTCTCTGACATCATTATTTTCATCCTGTTACAAATGCATAATAGATATGTAATATGTACAGAAATACACATAGATTATGATTATTAATAATTATAAATAGCAAACAAATTAATGTATTTATCCAAAGATGTTTAAGAAGCAACAAAATCGACAGTTTGTGTCGGCTCTAGTACAGTTTATTTTATTTTACCTCTAGGTCAACAACTGAACCTCCTTCACTTGTCATGACGGAACAATATTTTATGCACTAACTATACACTTAATCACAGTTAAATCACAGATGATAAAAGTAAAAGGGTATTCTTGAATATTTTATGCTTAATTAAAACAACTATGGAACTAATAAATATGAAAGCTGTGAGGTAAAAGTGCTAACGAGACTAAGTTAGTCTGACTAACCGCTCTCCGCTCTTTTCTACATAGGTATTAGGTATATATCAACTGTCAATCTACCAATTGTCAAATTTTCAACGGTCTACATGCGATATGTACACTGTGTGCTGTGTACAGTACACTATACGCAATACACAGTGACTATTTTAAATCTATTTTGTGCTAAAAAATTAAGAAGAACCAGTAGGAATGATGCGATATTTATAAGAATGGACAGTAGAAATTTTAATATGCAATATTCACTACCAACTACAAAGATAATGAACTATATAAAAACTAAAGAGAGAAAAAAGCAATAAAACAGAGTCACGAGTCCCAAGTCCCAAGACGCTTTAAAATTTAAAATGTCATGGAAAGTCAACACAGTCAAGTCAAAAATCTATGTACTTAAGTACTGATGTACTTTTGACTCTATAGTTTTGTATTTTATATTGTAATCCTCTAGTCTTCGTTTTACATATTTGCTGTGCTGTGGTAGAAACTGGAAAAATAGGCAGTAGATAATCAAATTCATAATTCATGTAATATAATATTTACATAAGACATACCAAGGGCATTTTTGTGCAGATAGTGCATACAACGTACAGTGTGTATATTTTAATGCAGAGTGCATTCTGGTGCAGTGACTCATGAGAAAATTCTAATGATTCATGAGACTAATTAACAATAAAATATACTACTAGTATGTAATAAGTTGATATTAGATATGCGTCCAGTCGACATAACTACGTATTTTGTCTTATCCATGAAAAATAGTTCTACTCTCTGTAACTGTATTGAGTATTGATAATTATGATAAGAAAAGATAAAATACGATAATGTAGTGAAAAAGGTCTGTTTATTCTTCTATTCAAAATATTATTGTTATGTCAAAGTCCGTTTTAACATTCCTATGTACCATGTACAATGTACATGTGTATTTAAATTATAACCATGAACGATGACAGGACAAAATCATTCGTCTCCGGAAAAAGTACTAGACAAAACGATCCTCTGTAAAAGTGATGCATGAAAATGCACAGGCGCCAAAGGAAATTTAGAAAAGTATAACGAGAAGCTTTTATTTGAGTACAAACTCCTCATGACTCGTACACTTTTTCCTATGTGCACAGTGTAAAAAATAAAAACAATGTGCACAATGTACACTGTACACACTACACACTACACACTGTGTACAAAATACACAGTAATATTATTGTGTTTTGCATATTTATGTGATAAACAACAGAAACCTCGCCAGTCTCATGTCGTCAAGAAAAATAAGATGATAATGATGCCCTTTTCATTTATAATTTTTTTAAATGATTTTATGAATTTATTCAAATTAAAACTCCAGTTTTACAATTTCAATTCTTGGCAAATTATGAACCAGAGTTAAAAGTGTCTTGCAAATTCTTTGTCATCATCATGAAGTTTCCCTCTGATAAAATTGCACAACGACACAATACACTGTTTCCTTTGACTAACTTTTTTTTCTTTGAAATGTCTTTGTGTTTTCTTTCCACATATGTTTCTTCATACAAGAATTTCATTTGGCAGTAAAGTCACAAGATTTCACTCGACATTTGTAGCTACGATCCGTCTTATGGGTTTTTGCATGTCGATCTCTATCAGTCCTACACTTTGCCCGACGTGAGCATCCCTTAAAAGGACATTTAAAGGGTCGACTGTCCGAATGTTCCCTGTAATGTCGGGTCAAATCCTCCTTGATCTTCCCCTGGTCATTGAATTTTGAATTGGAGCAGGAAGATGAGGAGAACGGAAAAACAGAAATGAGGAACGAGTGAAAAAACCTTGAAAATTGACAGAGAATCTTTGAATACTATTTTGGTCTGCCGATCCCTTTTGAAATTTTATTTATCTATTATTATCTATACTACAGTACTACATCCTAAATTACAGAGTACAGAGTACTTACAATGTTTATGAAAAATTAAACTCAAGTGCATGGAGAAGCTATAATTCTAAATCCCTAGATGTGTGCCTGTAAAATGCGTGTAAATTCTAGTCATAACAATATATATTATCTATATTCGTCGGGTATGAAATATTAAACGCCTATGGTTTTTAAAATGAAGCAGGACGCAATATATTTTATATTTTATGTAAGTATGAGGATTTATTTTCAAATATCAAGTCACATTTACCACAAGAGACAAGAGCATTCACAGTGAAAATCGTCATAACAAACCAACAAATGTACATTATTTGTTAAAATATACGTGACGAAATGTGTAGTATATATTATATATTATATATATACATTAGGGGTAAACCACCTCAGTTTTTTCGTAAATGTAAATGTAGGGTAAAATGTAGTTTTGTACATCCCTTTTTCTTTGACAATATCCATGACATTTTCTACATTTTACCCTGCATTTACATTTACATTTACGAAAAAAACTGAGGCGGTTTACCCCTATTATATATGTATATAGTATAGTACTTTTTAATTAGCATTTTACAATAAAATTTTGCATACAAAAGTACAATTCAATTTGGTGAAATATTAAGACACTGACGCTTAAACATGATCAACGAAAAGTAACATTCCACACTATAGTATCAATGTACTAGTTCCCTAATACAAATTACAATTACAAAATACAACATTCCACATAAAATACATTGCTTAAAAACCCTGTAGTGTTTTAGAATTTAAATGTTTCCAATTCTATAATGAGAAAGTATAGTTGACTAGAAATGGTTACCATTAAAATGACTAGAGTCAATAATACTTATAAAATATATAGAGTATTCAATATTCAATAACTAATAATCATCATTATCCTTATTGTGATAAATAACAAATAACGGACTATGAGTATTTTCAATTAAGTCACGATATAATATATAATTCATACCAAGCTACTACGAATTACAGTTAACAGATCACTTTACTTTTAAATTCGAGTACTAAAATGAGAAAAATATATTATGAACATTATTATAATTCTATTTTGGTCCGTTCAACATCTTCATCTTCCTTTTGTTTGGTCAGTTTCTTCACTATCATTTGCTGTTGTTCTTCTACTTGTTCTTCGTCCTGTTGATCTGATTCATTGGAAAGTCGTGGACCTTCCGGCTTTAGATAATGCACATCAAAGATCCAGACAGCATAATTTTCATACATAGTCCTCAGTGTTTGTCTCCAATTCTTAGTTTGGTTATACACATTGTCAATTATGTGCAGAATTTTAACATTATCCTTATTTTTATGCTTCTCATAAAGTCCATAGATTTCATTGTTGTATTTTTCTGTCTCTTGTAATTCTTCTAGGTCACCTATATATGTACATACATACACATATGTACAAAATTCAAAATAAAATATAACATGAATTTAAATACTGAATCTCTAATACAAAATTCAGTATATATTCACAGTTCACAGTACAAACAATTGTTAAAAAAGGTTTGCAATTTGAAACAAATTTAATTTACACATTGTGCATTGTTTATTGTATTTTTATCATAATATAATATTATTTAATTACGATGGATATCTGAGAGTTTCATGAGATTGTGAACCAAGTCTGGTTCGCTGGAACCCAAAATTTGTTTTTGTCTCTTCTCATCAATTATTTCTAAGAGTTTTATCGCCAATTTAAGATCACCACGAGCTTCTGCTGAATCTGACAAGCCATTTAAAGCGAGAACAATCTTTTCCTCATTCTCTCCATATATACTCAATACTGCATTTTGCATTAGAATCACAGGATCTGTTTCATTCAAATCATCTGTAAATAATTTTATCCAAAAAAAATAAATTAGTAAATCATTTTATTTTGTAAGAAAACAATAAAATATAATATAATGTGAACTCTGTTTTATCAACATCATTATGTACGTACTTCAAAAAATTTTGTTTATTGTTTGTTTTTTTACCTAATAATTCATTTTTCAATCTTAAGTGATAAACTTGAAAGAATAGGAAAAAGGCATCGTCATATTTCCTTCGTTCTAATTGAACCTTTGCCACTTGATGAAGTGCATCAATTGCCAAAGTGTCATCCTCTCCATAATCCATTTTTTGAACATCATAAATGGTTTTATAATGATGGAGAGCCTTTTCATAATTTTTCTGATCCAGCCGGAAACGGGCTATCCGAGTTAGGACACTAACATTCCTCACTTGGTCTTCACAGAGGAGGAGAAGGAATAAGAGAGACAGTAGGATGATCAACACTAACATTGACCATTTAAAAATATTCCGAATTAATTTGATAATTCTTTGTTTCTTCTTCAACGCATTCTTTTGGTTGAGTTTTGCCATTAACTTCCGTTGTCTTTCCGTCTCAGTCATATTGTTCGAAAATTTTCAATTGCCAACAAACACACACTGTACAACCAACAATCAGTTACTATTTTGGTAATTGACCATTGAACTAAAATAAATCAAACTTCTTTATATTTTATGGCACATGATAATATATATTATTAAGACATTGTTATAGAATTTTGACCGACGGTGAACTTAAATCCAAAGGTTTCTTAGTATTTGCATGTTTTGCTTTGATGTAGACTTAAAAAAGTGTGTATCTATTTAATGTACAGAATTAGAAGAGAGTAAACAAAAATTATGGATGGTTAACTAATCACAGTTTGAGTTAAAAGCTAAAACTAAAAGTGTTATATTCCGGTCAAAATTCTCTTTTCTAAGGTGCTGAGGTGTATATGTTTCAAATCGCTTCCGCCGAGCTAAAAGGATATCGGCATTTGTCTAGAGTCTGGACAAGAAGAAGAAGAAGAAGAGAGGCTTTGAATTTTCTATCCTCATTTCAAAGGCAGAAAAAAATGAAATTTTTCATGAAAATCAGTTCAAAATGCTTATGAATTATGAATTTTGTTGTGTAAAATTACACTGCACACTGTTGTAATTTTTATTATTTTTTCTTCAATTTACTTTGTTTTGTACTGTGTTCAAATAAAAAGTAGGATTTTACAACTAGTATTGAAATGACCAAAATTAGGAAAATAATGAACAAGAGTGAATAGACAATTGCCCACAAATGAAGAAGACGTCGTTGCCACCAAAACTGATGGATGGCAGGATACTTCAAATTATCCAATTCCTTTTGAGTATGCCTTAGAACATATTCTGTCCACCAAACTGCCAACTGGACGGAAGACATTGGTCGGTCTTTGAATAAAACTGATCGCTCTTTTGAATTTTTCATGTAACTGAAAAAGAAATAAGGGTTGATTTTTCTAAGGGCTTCAAAAATAATTGTATGATTCGTTATAATTTTATAATGTGAAAAAAATATTTTTATTTACGTTTCATTATTGACGAGCTCATGAACTGCGGATGTTAAAGTGTCGACGGTCATGTCTGCAATTTCTACACCGATTCCTATTCCAAATTTTTCCACGAGTCTGGCAGTATACGTTTGATCTCCGACGATGGGTGTGATGATCAAAGGGATTCCGTGAAAAATTGCTTGCTGAAAGCTCATCATACCTCCTTGACTGATAAATCCGAGACAATTTGGATGAGCTATTTTAACGAAACAGAAAACAAATTTAGTAAAACAGCTTGTGCAAAAAAAATTAATATTGCAAACAAAACTGCTTTAATTTTTATTGTACCCAAAATTTCCTGCTGCTTGAACCATTTTGAAGTCATTACATTATGAGGGAAATCTTTTATCGGTTCACCGTTCCATTTTACGAGGAATTTCAACCTTGGAAGATTTCGCATCATACTGATTAATATTTGCAGTTGTTCTGCTGGTAGTCCTGAAAGAGGGAAAAAGGATCCCCAACTTATGTAAATAAATCCATCAGATTCCTCCACAAATTTTCGGATTTTCTACAACATTTTTTGATACAAAAATTCAAACTCATATTCCCAGAATTTCACTAAATTTTATCTAGTTAGTCACGGATTTCTAATTTCTATAGTATATGTCTGTATTTATTTTATACATACCGGGTCCGAAATTCCATGTTTTTCCTGTACATGCATCCCACCCACCTGTACGACGAAAGGCGGAAGTGCACGTACTTGATCTGTGGACATATGAGTGTTGCTGAAATAAAGAGAAGTTGTATTTACAATGAGGTCACTAATTGGTGGGATATCCTCTAATTTCAAATCCGTCTTGATTAATTCATCATAAATTGGGTAGTATCTATATTTCCGCCAGAAATACCATCTCAAATTTTCATATTCATTAGAAAACATTTCCGGCAGAGTTGTGGCTTTGTGAAATGGCAAGCTTGTGGAAGCATCCGAAATACCAAATTTCTCCATTTCACCATAAACCATAGTAGTGGGGTTAAAAATGATAAACTTTGCTTTCCACTTGTGAGCTACGGGTAGAACACATTCCAACTGAGACATATCAGCAACTACTAGATCAAACCTATTAGAGTCTTCAATGAACTTTTGGAACTGTGAAGATTGATAAAAAGCACGGCAAATACTAATTATCCCTTCCCATGAATCGTGGTAATTCAAGAAAAAATCATCGTTTGGGCTCATTATTCTTCGATTAATGAGATATGTACCAATGTTTTGCATCTCCTGTTGTTGAAGTTGGACAACGTCATCTGGACAAAAGTATGTGATATTTGGATGCTTCTCCTCTGGGGATACTGTTGACATGATTACAACTTGATGTCGAGGATCATCTGCCAAATTCTTTGCTAGGGGTTCAAATGCCACCAGATGACTGTGACTCGCATAACCATTGAAAAAAAGTATTCTTGCTCCATGACAAAATGGCTGGAAGGTTAAAATTAATGAACTTAAAATAAAAATCAGTTTTAAATATTTGCTGCTTCCCATTTTGATTTTATTTTTCCATTGCCGTTCTTGGAGTTTTGACTACAAAATATTATACAAGCTGCCGATCTATGTTTTTTATGATTCTTGCTTGTGCTACGTGCTCCTTTTCGTATTCATATTTATTTTACTTTACGTCTCGTGTTTATGTAAAGTGGAAATGGAAATGTAAATAAAATACAAAAGTGCAACATAAAATACTGAAACAATACCCGAGTCATTTTCTTTCATGTGTATTATTTATTTTTGTTACTTTGCATTTGCCATTTCATATGTCAGATTAATTTCCAAGAACATGAAAAAGAGGAAAATGTCATGTTTTTTGTTCAAAAATTACTGTAATTAACAAACTACATAATGCTATATATCGTATGGAGATATTTACATTGTACATTATTTTTTGTCAAATACTTTTTACACCTTCACAAAGTTACCATAATATTATATATATATAGGGTTAACTGGGGGAACTGTGGTATAGTTTTCGGCATCTCAACCTTCTTCATTAAATAAAACACATTT